>JAJAGP010000238.1:0-247500 GCA_025084515.1 Ancistrus triradiatus | reverse complement strand
TCAGGGTGCTTCTCTAACCTTTGTGGGTGTAAAGGGAGGTTGTGTTTCTGGGCCAGAGATATTTGTTACACTCTTTGTTTTGTGGAAGGATTACACAGATTACATAGAATTCAGATCTCTTTAATTCCAGTCTCATCTCCTTTTCTCACATCCCCTTTATTTCCAAGGAGATACTAACCATTGTGGATTGAGAAGCATGGTTATGACTGACTGATCTAATGAAACCTGGTTACTGAAGCCAGACTTTAATCATGCACCAGGTCTCAAGTGCTTCCACTTGCAGTAGGTTTCATAACTTTTGAGAATTTGTTTAGCTGTCTATCTTATTTGGTGTGAGGTACAAAACACTAATAATGGGATCAAGCCACAATAATTTTGTAATCCATTAGGATTAACGCAGAAAAGCCTGTTGAGATTTTAGAGTAACATGAGCTGCTTTCAGAGACATCCATGCTAGAAAGTTAGGACTGAAATATGCAAACACCTTCCAATCTTTATTTGAGGAATTTTTAAACATGTCAATAATTTTCTCTATTGCATTTGACAAACTGAAGATCCTCTGCCCATATTTGCTCCTCAGAGACTGCTTTTCTTTTGTTAAAAACTGATTTGTAGCAAATCATGATTACAATCACCTGTTGGAAAGCACATCTTTTTTTTTTACCTCATTGCTGGCCATAAATTGTCCCCGTACCAACTTTTTGACAGTTTGACTAGTTGACCAGACAAAACATTAAATATCTTGGATTCATACTGTCTGCAATGAAATAAAAGTCAAACTAAATGTAAGGAACTCTGCATGTATTTTAGTGATTATGTTTGTTTTTTTACAGTCCAGGCTATTAGGAAATGGTTGATGCATTAATGGTTGAGGCTCATGATTACACAATCATTCCTGGTACAGATTACAGATGATTTGACATTTGAAAGTGGATATTCTATATAAGAATGTACATTTTTGTCATTGAATTTGTTGAAAGTTTGAATATAGATTTTGTGAACAACCTGAACTTTAAATTTATTTAGTAATGAATTAAGGTGAAGTACTAAAAGAAACTGAATGTAAGACAGCAGTAAGAATATAAGACATGGAGTTACAGCAATAAACATTTGTTAATCTGTTATATGGATGGTTGAACATGCGCACGCATACACATAGAGCATGGACTTACACATGACAAAGATACATGAGGCTGAACATTGTTTCATAAAGCCTGTTACACAGATTCCAAGCAGAACAGCTCAACCTATATCAACTATACCAGGTTGACGTACAAAATAGAGCTCCTGCTATGCGAATGGGGGCAAATATATATATATATATATATTTGGTTGGGTTTAGGAAAAGCTGAATGGAGCAAAGTACAGAGATCCCTAAGCACACAGCCAGGACAACACAGGAGTGATTTAGGGACAACTCTTTGTATGTCCTTGAGTGACCCAGCCAGAGTCCTGACTTGAACCCAATCGAACATCTCTGGAGAGACCTGAAATTGGCTGTACACTGACGGTCCCCATCTTTGTGGCATCATACCCAAGAAGACTGGAGGCTGTAATCAAAGGCTGCTAGGGGTGCTTCAACTAAGTACTGAGTAAAGGGACTGAATACTTATGTTAATACAGTGTTGTACAATACAGTGTCCAAAAAATTATAAAATTCTGTTTTCATTTTGTCATTATGGGGTATCGAGTGGAGTATAATGGGAAAACATTTAATTGTGCTTTATTTTAGCACAAGGCCACAACATAACATGAAGTGAAAGGGTCTGAAGATTTTCCTAATGCATTGTAAGTGGGGTGTGTGTGTGTGTGTGTGTGTGTGTGTGTGTGTGTGTGTGTTTACACAAATTACTGTTTTACCATTTTTCGGTAAACCTAACTATTGTTAGTCCAGACATCCTACTCTTAGAAATGCTCCAACCAATGCTCTAACTCCCTTATTTATCTCAGTGTGATGTACCAGGTGTCCATCAGGGTGTCACTTTTCATTAGTCTCGTTGTAGCACTTAGCATTAACATGGGCTTTCTCATCCATCACCACCCAGTGTGTGGTTTGTCACCCTGTCTCCTTGTGTTGGCAAATTGTTTTGTAGGGATATGTCGGCAAAACATCACTCTTGATTTAGGGATAAAAGGCTCCATGTTAATTGAGTTCTGTATAAATGCAGTCTTGCATGATGGGGGTAAATGTTGCTTGATATATATGTAGTGATAACTGTCTCAGCAGGACAATGATGTGTTGAAATACTAGGATTTCTCTTCATGTGCTGTACTTCTTTCATTGAATAACATGAAAACATGTCATATTAATAACGGAAGATGTCCTGATAGTCCCTGTTGTGTGTTCATTTTGCTCTTTTTGAAGAAAAATACGTTGACAAACAGATCTCCTATTTCCTCATTTCTGTCTAGCTATCTGGCAATGTTATCTATATGCAGAATAAACTTTAACTGTTTTTGTGGTTTTTTTGCACTATGCAGATGCCATGCATTGTGCTTAACAGCATTTTACTATACAAATTAACCAGTGGACGATGCTAATATTATACCAAACAACAGCTACGAAAGTTCAAATAAGATGCTATGTTTATTGACTGCAAATATCTCTTTTTTTAAAAGATGGTGGCTCTTGAAAGGCAAGTGTTTGATTTCCTGGGCTTCCAGTGGGCTCCCATCTTGGCCAATTTCTTCCACATCATTGCTGTGATCTTGGGACTTTTTGGCACCATCCAGTACCGCCCACGCTACATAGTACTGGTGAGTAATAATTAGCATTTAGTTTCTCCCACATTGCATGCTAATATATCTATTTTCTTGCATGCTAATATATCTATTTTACATTGCATGCTAACATCTTATTTTCACTTATTTTCACTTTATGATACAGTAGTGCAGTGTGGACATTTGTTAACCCTATATTACTGCATAAATATGACCTAAAACATCATCAAATAAGGAGAGTAGAAAGAGAATGAACCCAAATAAACGAGACAAAAATATAATTTGCCATTTATTTATTGAGGAAAGTAATCCAATGTTACATAAATCTGAGTGGCAAAACTATGTGAACCTTTGCTTTCAGTATCTGGCGTGATCCACTTATTCACAAGTTACTGCAGCTAAACATATCTGGTAACTGTTGATCAGTCCTGCACACCGGCTTGGAGGAATTTTAGTACGTTCCTCTGTACAGAACAGCTTCAACTATGGGATGTTGGTGGGTTTCTTCACATGAATTGCTCACCTAAGGTCCTTTCACAACATTTTATTGGTTTAAGTTCAGAACTTTGACTTGGCCATACCAAAACATTAACTGTATTCTTCTTTAGCCATTCCTTTTTAGAACGACTTGTGTGCTTAGGGTCGTTGTCTTGTTGCATGACCCACCTTCTTTTGAAATTCAGTTCACAGGCAGATGTTTTCCTTTATAATTTGCTGAATTCCTTTATAAATTTAGTATTCATAGTTCGATCAATGATGTCAGATTTGGTAAAACCGGCTCAAACTATGATACTACCACCACCATGTTTCAGTGATGGGATGAGGTTCTTATGCTGGAATGCAGTGTTTTTCCTTTCTCCAGACGTAATGTTTCTAATTTAAACCAATAAGCTCTATTTTGGTTTCGTCCACTAACCTTCTGGCTTGTTCAAATCCTTTAGCAAACCACAGATTAGAGCAGTGGCTTTCTTCTTTACACCCATGCACGCCTTTTTGTTTTTTTAGTGGTCTCCTGATGGTAAAGTCATGAACATCTGAGCGAGGTCTTTAGTTGCTTAGTAAATATCCTTCATAAATCTTGTTTATATGTGCCATGATACACTGCCTCAAACATCTATTGAAGGTCAGACTTCGAAAGATCGCTGTTCTTTAAATACAATGGGGCACCCACTCACATCTGTTTGTCATCACATTGATTAAAATCACTCGACTCTTATTTCACCTGCAAATTAACTGCTAATCCTAGAGATTCACATACTTTTGCCTTTCACAGGTATGTAATATTGATTCATTATACTCAATAAATAAATGATCGAGTGTAATATTTTTGTATCTTTTGTTTCAGTACAAATATTGAAAATTTCACAGCGTTCACAAATGATCAAGCACCACAGTATATATACATGACTAAAACCTAATAGAAAATTCTACAGTTTAAATCTAAAGTTAAAAAGGATGACTAGTGAGATGAAGAGGTTCAATCACAGCAAACAGTGGTTTAGAATAAATTCAGAAATTCAGTTTTGAACTTTACCTTGAATCAGTTTATTACAAATCCTGTGATCTGTTAATCTGTGATGTATTACAGACGCTATGATGGATTAGACTGTTTTTGGTTAAAAGCCAAAGCTCTATTGGGACGTGTTTTTCATCTGCTTTCCTCTGATTCAGAGACAACGTTGCTGATTTTCAGCAAATTTTTCAGCAAACAGATTTTTAACTTAAAATTTAGAATTAATTAAACTAGAAAAACTAAAAATCTGAAAGCATTTTACTGGAAAAGATCAGACACGAGCACAGTCAAACGCCAGCATGGTGGTGCAGTGACTGTGGACTTGACATCTACGAGCTGGAGCAATATGGTAGATGTGTCTAATATAGTGTACAGTTAGTGAACACAGTGTTTTTGAACTCCAGCAGCACTGCTGTGTCTTATTCAATTATATCAGCAAACACACTAACACACCGCCACATCAGTGTCACTGTAGTGCTGAGAATGATTCACCATCCAAATAGTAGCTGATCTGTGGTGCTCCCTAAAAAAGTATGTAAATGTAGAACTACAGTGGAACTAATAAATTGGACAGTGAGTGTAGAAACAAGGAGAAAGAAACAATATATGTACAGTGGTGCTTGAAAGTTTGTGAACCCTTTAGAATTTTCTATATTTCTGCATAAATATGACCTAAAAGGTAATATAAGACTGAGCTGTGTAAAATGCTTTTTACATAATCAGATTTTCACACAAGTCCTAAAAGTAGATAAAGAAAACTCAGTTATACAAATGACACAAAAGTATTATACTTGTTAATTTATTTATTGAGGAAAATGATCCAATATTACATATTAGTGAGTGGCAAATGTATGTGAACCTCTAGGATTAGCAGTTAATTTGAAGATGAAATTAGAGTCCGCTGTTTTCAATCAATGGGATGACAATCAGGTGTGAGTGGGCACCCTGTTTTATTTAAAGAACAGGGATCTATCAAAGTCTGCTTTTCAAAACACACGACTGTGGAAGTGTATCATGGCACGAACAAAGGAGATTTCTGAGGACCTCAGAAAAAGAGCTGTTGATGCTCATCAGGCTGGAAAAGGTTACAAAACCATCTCTAAAGAGTTTGGACTCCACAAATCCACAGTCAGACAGATTGTGTACAAATGGAGGAAGTTCAAGGCCATTGTTACCCTCCCCAGGAGTGGTCGACCAACAAAGATCACTTCAAGATCAAGGCCTGTAATAGTTGGCGAGGTCACAAAGGACCCCAGGGTAACTTCTAAGCAACTGAAGGCCTCTCTCACATTGGCTAATGTTAATGTTCATGAGTCCACTATCAGAACACTGAACAACAATATTGTGCATGGCAGGGTTGCAAGGAGAAAGCCACTGCTCTCCAAAAAGAACATTGCTGCTCGTCTGCAGTTTGATAAAGATCACGTGGACAAGCCAGAAGGCTATTGGAAGAATGTTTTGTGGATGGATGAGACCAACAAAGAACTTTTCGGTTTTAAAAAAAGCGTTATGTTTGGAGAAAGGAAAGCACTGCATTCCAGCATAAGAACCTTATCCCATCTGTAAAACATGGTGGTGGTAGTATCATGGTTTGGTCCTGTTTTGCTGCATCTGGGTCAGGACGGCTTGCCATCATTGATGGAACAATGAATTCTGAATTATATCAGAGAATTCTAAAGGAAAATGTCAGGACATCTGTCCATGAACTGAACCTCAAGAGAAGGTGGGTCATGCAGCAAGACAATGACCCTAAGCACACAAGTCGTTCTACTAAAGAATGGTTAAAGAAGATTAAAGTTCATGTTTTGTAATGGACAAGTCAAAGTCCTGACCTTAATCCGATCTAAATGTTGTGGAAGGACATGAAGCGAGCAGTTAATGTGAGGAAACCCACCAACATTGTTGAAGCTGTTCTGTAAGGAGGAATGGGCTAAAATTGCTCCAAGCCGGTGTGCAGGACTGATCAACAGTTACAGGAAACGTTTAGTTGCAGTTATTGCTGCACAGGGGGGTCACACCAGATACTGAAAGCAAAGGTTCACATACTTTTGCCACTCACTAATATGTAATATTGGAACATTTTCCTCAATAAATAAATGACTAAGTATAATATTTGTCTCATTTGTTTATCTGGGTTCTCTTTATCTACTTTTAGGACTGATGTGGTTTTAGGTCATATTTATGCAGAATTATAGAAAATTCTAAAGGGTTCACAAACTCTCAAGCACTACTGTATATGTATTGCCTTGGCTGTCAGTTTTCACCTTCCTTTGTGTATTAGTCACTGTAACAATTCAGAGCTCATGAAGAAAAATCAAGATCTCCAGTGAGAACCTGGCATAATCATAGCTTACCTTACTGAAAGGTAGAAGTATTTGCACTCTGACTTGCTTGTCACTGGGACTGTCCAGGCTGGACTTTTGGTTGTTAGTCTTGTCTGGAGTGTTTGTTTAAATGTCAGTATTTTTTCAGTTGTTTAATGTGAGTAACGTGTTTAGTTGCTTTTAATTAAGTGGGGAAAAGTTATATTAAGGATACATTGGGTATATAATCAAAATCCGCTATAACAGATTTGTTGTGATTGTATTATTAGTACCTGGTCAGCATGGCGGCACAGTTGTTCACCGCTGTCTTCTGCATGAGTGGTCCATGTGTCTGTGTGGGTTCCTTCTGGGTAATCCAGTTAATTCCATAGACATGCGTTAGGTCAAATGGCGACTCTAACTAGCATGTCACAATGTCAATCAGTGAGTGTGTCTATGCTTGTGAAGGACTGATGCACTGTCCAGGGTTGGTTCTCACCTTCTGCCGTGTTGCCATATAGGCCCTGCCGCAATACCCCCTCCCCCAACGTGATCCTGAAATGGATTAAGTGGGTATGAAAGTGAATGAATAAATAACCCTGTGGTGAGGCAGGGTATGAAGTTAATACCAGTACAAGCGAGAACAAGACAGAAATTAGCCTTTTCCCTGATCTTCAAAAATCCTCAGCTTTGGAGGTTTTATTAGCATATATGTCACGTGCCTTGCCTTTCTGTGGGAGTAGCTTTTATTTGAATTAGCATCTGAATGGCTTTTATGATACTGCCGTATTGTATGCATGGTCCTGAATGGTTTATGCCAGCCTTACACCAAACGATTTCACTGTCGCAGACAAATTTCCAAAATTTGAATAAAATCATGAGTCTTGCTGTAGTTGCAGTCATGTCATTTTAATCATTTCGTGTCAGGTGGTCAGGATAGCTGTATTAGGTATTTTTCTAGTCTTGACGTTACAATAAATTGATCATATTAATGTTATCGAACATTGTTGAGAAACAATAGGTGAGCTCTCTCCAGCACCAGCATCAAAGCCAGTACAGGAACATCTCTGGCTCGTCCCCAAAAGGGACATTGAAATAGTGATTTGATATTTGGATGTACAGTATTCCTAAGACATATTACTCTGTGTGTGTGTGTGTGTGTGTGTGTGTGTGTGTGTGTGTGTGTGTGTGTGTGTGTGTGTGTGTATATGTGTGTGTATATATATATATATATATATATATATATATACATACATGGACAAAATTGTTGGCACCCCTCAGTTAATGAAAGAAAAACCCACAATGGTAACAGAAATAACTTTAATCTGGCAAAAGTAATAATAAATACAAAGTCTATGAAAATGAACAAATGAAAGTCAGACATTGCTTTTCAACCATGCTTCAACAGAATTATTAAAAAAAATAAACACATGAAACAGGCCTGGACAGAAATGATGGTACCCTTAACTTAATATTTTGTTGCACAACCTTTTGAGGCAATCACTGCAATCAAACGATTCCTGTATCTGTCAATGAGACTTCTGCCCCTCTCAGCAGGTATTTTGGCCCACTCCTCATGAGCAAACTGCTCCAGTTGTCTCAGGTTTGAAGGGTGCCTTTTCCAGACGACCTGTTTCAGCTCCTTCCAAAGATGCTCAATAGGATTTAGGCCAGGGCTCATAGAAGGCCACTTCAGAATAGTCCAGTGTTTTCCTCTTAGCCATTCTTGGGTGTTGTTAGATGTGTGTTTTGGGTCATTATCCTGTTGCAAGACCATGACCTGCGACTGAGACCAAGCTTTCTGACACTGGGCAGCACATTTCTCTCTAGAATTCCTTGATAGTCTTGAGACTTCATTGTATCCTGCACAGGTTCAAGACACCCTGTGCCATATGCAACAAAGCAGCCCCAGAACATAACAGAGCCTCCTCCATGTTTCACAGTAGGAACAGTGTTCTTTTCTTGATATGCTTCAATTTTCCGTCTGTGAACAGAGTTGATGTGCCTTGCCAAAAAGTTCTATTTTTGTCTCATCTCTCCATAGGACATTCTCCCAGAAGCTTTGTGGCTTGTCAACATGTAGTTTGGCAAATTGCAGTCTGGCTTTTTTATGTTTTGTTTTCAACAATGGTGTCCTCCTTGGTCATCTCCCATTAAGTCCACTTTGGCTAAAACATACACTGACACTGATGTTCCTTGATCTGGAAGTTCACCTTTAATCTCTTTAGAAGTTTTTCTTGTCTCTTTTGTTACCATTCGTATTATCAGTCTCTTTGATTTGTCATCAATTTTCCTCCTGCGTCCACGTCCAGGGAGGTTCGCTACAGTCCCATGGGTCTTAAATTTCAAGTCAAGTCAAGTCAGATTTATTTATATAGCGCTTTTTACAATGGAGCATTGTCTCAAAGCAACTTTACAGGTTTAGATTATCTCCTAATAACTACGTCCAATCTCAAATTGAGCAAGCCTAGGGCGACAGTGGCAAGGAAAAACTCCCTAGTTCTAGGAAGAAACCTTGGGAGGACCAAGACTCAAAAAGGGACCAACCTTCCTTGGGGCGGGCGGTAGATGATAAAATTACTAAGAGCGAACTAAAAGCATGGAGTCCAAAGTTTTTGAAATAGTAGAATGTGAAGTATGGAAACATCGACCATTAAAGGGCCGGGGGTTATATGATGATTAAATTCTAAGGAGCGGAGAAACTAAAAAAAGTTTCATGGGAGAGTCCATGGTCGAAATATAACAAATAAAATGTGGAATGTTTAAAATTATGCACGTGGAAGCTCCATCAGAAATGTACCATATGTTTGTGGGGCCGGAAACTGTTGCCGGGGAAAACACAGCTCGGAGAGGGAAAGGGAAAAGGGGGAGAAAACAAGAAAATGTAAAATGTAGGTTATTGATTTAAGAAGCACAGTGTTTATTAACAATTCAAATGATGGGGGGGGGGGGCCATGTCAATCCCATGATTGGCAAGTGTTAGCATGAGTACCCCGACAGCATTAGATCTATAGCGCATAGTAGGAGGAAAAACAAGCTAGAAAAGAGGAGAACACTGGTAGACACAACAAAGCCAAAGAGGGATCACATTGGAGACATTGGGCAAACCCCACGAGCAGGCAGAAGAAGACAGCAAAACCAAAACCGTCTCTGATCACCATAAAAGGACTCTTTTGACTAACGATAAACCCCAGCTCTGCCCTTATTCTAAAGGCAAGGAATGCATGAGAGTCAAGAATCACGGAAGGGACCCGAAGGCCTAGTTCAAGGCCCAAGACCCGCCCCCCACTCGAAAAACCACTCCCGGGCTTAGCGGGACAAAGGCAAGGGGCCAGGGGCCAGAAACCATGACTCCAGGGACTCCGGCACCCCAGCAACCAAAGCCATTGCAACCTGGTCTAAAATTAGTCAAAAAAAAGGGGGCCTGCGTCGGTAAAATCAGTATGTCTTTAGCCTAAGGACTTTAAAACTTTGGAGGGTGGTCTGAAATTTCGAAACGATTAGTTAGTGGGAAAAGTTTAATTTCCATAGTCTTGGGGGGGGGGGGCCATCATTGATTATGAGGGAAAGCCTTTTTTCCCTTGGCTGTGACTTTTTTAATTCTAGGGAACTAAAAAGAAGGTCCTGGCACCCTGCGAACGAAAGAAGTAGACGAGTTGGATAGTAAAACTCTATAAAAGAGGTTCACTCAGATATGTGGGGGCCAGGCCATGTAGGAGCTTATAAAAGTTATAATAAAGAAGTATTTTTGTAATCAATGCGGGGAAGAATTTGGACTGGTAAACCAGTGCCAAGTGAATGATAGGAAAAACAGGAGTGGATATGATCAATTTTTCTAGTTGAGTTAGCACCGGGCCAAGCTTGCAATTCTGGAACTAGGGCTGAAGTTTATTTATAGGAGTTTACTTAGGAGGCATCCCAGGTAAAGTTAAAGGGCGTTACCAGTAAATCCAAACCTTTGAGGTTAATAAACGGCAGAAACAAAGTTTTTTCTGCATCATTTAAAAGAGAGGGATGATATTTTTCTAAGTTTTTTGAGGATATTACGTTAATGAAAGAAAAGCCATTCGAAAGGTGATGCTGTAAAAGTGCGCATCAAAGGGGAGGAGAGGATTCTGAGTCAAATGTGACCCTAAGGTTTTTTTTTACAGACGGAATGGGCAAATACTGGAACGCCATCTAGATTTTAGGAGAGTGTAGCTAAACCTTGTTCTTCTTCACAAGCCTTTGGGTCCCACTTCCCACTAATAGCACCTCAGTTTATCTGAGTTGGTTAAGTTAAAGAGAAAAATTATTAAAATTTTAAATAACTTCAAATCTTTATTTTCCTTTTACACAGTTCCTCGATTTTGTTGATTGTAAGGGCTGTCATTGTTTTTGCTGATATGTACAGCTGTGTATTTCATCTGCATAGCAGTGGAAGGGGACAATTTAAATGCCATGTTTACGAATAAAAACGGAGCCTAGTGGCAGCATGTACAAGGAGGGGAGAATTAAAAGCGGGCCAGCACTGACCCCTGAGGAACGCCATACTTCAACTTTTGACAGAACGCTTAGATCTTTAGATTATTTATATTTGAACAAACTGGAAAACCGGTCAGTTTAAAAAAAGTTTTAAAGTAGGATTTTAAAAACCCAAGGAAAAAGTTGCTGATCCTTAATACATACAGTATGTTTCTAGTCTGTTTAGTTTTAAAAAACATTTCATGGATCTATAGGTGTGTCAAAATGCTACACTTAAATCTAACCAGCGAACAAGGGGAAAAAAGAAACAACATCCCTTATCTGAGGACATTAACAAGTATTTAGTACCCCTTTAATTTAATTGCTGTTTCAGTACTATGGATGGGGGCCTGAAGCCAGGGACTGAAATGTTTTCATTAAATTCATTCCTTTGGGAGGGTGACTAACTACAGAGCTGCTGAATAGGGACCAGCTTTTTCTAAATTTTGGAACAGGAAAAACGGTTATAGATTTGAAATTGGTCTTATAATTAGAATATCACACAAGGGGTTCCAAGAGTGGCTTTTTTAAATTCAGTGGGTTTTGATCAAACAAACGGCCAGAACTCTTCAGACTTAAAGGATCGGGCACATAGGGCCTAAGGTTTAAGGGGGGATGGAATTTAAAATAACTAACACTGGCTCTATAAACACTAGGTAATACTTGTGTTTTGAGTTCGACCGGTGGTAGGGAATTGGATTATCTAACAAAAACAATTTGTTGGGATGACTTAGACGAGCTTGAAATCAGTGAGGATTAGTTCAGTATTAGTAAATTGGGGTTTAAAAAGATCTAAATCCTTGATTTATGGCTAAATTGAACCCGATTTTTGGTGCTTCACTAGTGCTGCATTCGGAGGGTTGCTGAACGTTTGGTGATGTGATGAGCATTGAGTTTTATGCATATTGAGTTTTATGCCCTAATGTTTATATCTTATTCATTTTAAAGAAAAGTCAGGAAATCATTACTGGTTTTAAAAATTACACCAAGAATGGGAGAGAGAGAGAGTTTCACTTTTCTTTCTGTGTTGGGGGTTTTTTGTTAAAATTTGGAGGACTGGTAAATTTAAAAGAGAAATCTTGGATTTATTCTTATTATTTCTCTCATGATGAAGAGAAAGTATGGCAGCATTTTTTTAGCTTTTTAAGTGGAGGGGGCCATTGCTTGTACTCTTTTGCCATGCTGTTCCCTCCAAAAGCAATTCTTAAAAAACACTCCAAATTTGGACAGTCTCCAACTTCGCGCTCCCAAATTGCCGTGGTGTCTTTTGCTTTTTTTTTAAAGGTAAGGTTTGGATCCTCCCCCACCTCAGCAAGTGCCCATACCACCTTTTGTATGAGTCTTTATACTCAGTCTCCTCATCCCCTCATTCAGTTACGTTGACTGAATATCTTGCTCTGGGGTTTTGCAAAGTCTAATACCGGCGGCTTCCGGGACCTGAAGATCCGGCCCCCGTTCTCGGGACCGCCCGTCGGGGCCTTAGGGGCTTTTTTGAACGCGAGTATTTGTGGTTCATTGTACCATGGTTGCTAGCCTTTTTTCCCTAATCCGGTTTGGACCCCTAGGCAGGGGCAGTCGTGTCAGGGTTGGAGTGAAGCACCAACATTCTAATTTGCTTATTAACAACACTCAAGATGGGATTTAATTCCGTAGGTTGGTATTAAATTTAAGTCTGGTAGGTTTTTTTTTTTAAATAAACGCAGCTTGGAAAGTAAGCAGATGTGATAGTGAGCTTGGTGTTGTTGCTGTTGGATTAACGAGCAGAGAAGCAGGATTTTATTATTAGAGGGGATTTAGCTTCAAATTTTTAACTAAAAAGGATTTAAGTGATCTGAATCGAAATCAAACTTTTGCGGGGGAGGAAAAGAAAAAACATCAAGGTTATCTATATTGATAACCAAATGTTTAATATTAGATCTAAAGTATGATGTTACAGCAGGTGGGGGTGTTTGGTTCCCATCAACATTATTGGATGATACACATGGATTCTAAGATGGAAACTCGAACAAGCAATTTTAAGGGATTTCTGCTCATTGTCAAAGGTGGAGAATATTGAAAAATCACCTTTACAATTTAAAAACCTTACTCTGTTGTTGGGACACGTAGTAAGCAGGGAAAAGAAAGTTAGCAAATTCCTGGAAGAACTTCTGGAAATAGGGGGGGACCAGGCGGCGGGAATTGTTGGTATTTTTAGTAAGTTGTAAGTAAATAGTGGATAAGGCTGAAAAGAAGTTGTGGTTTTTTTTGTTTGGGGAATTCCATAACGAATGGATCAGTCACCATTTTAAGAATTCAGTATTTCAAAAAAAAGGAATTGCCTTTATTTTTTTTTTGTTGTAATGGGATTTAGCTGTAAACCCAAAAAACCCATCAACACAAAAAACAAAAAAAAAAAAAAACACAACACAAAACAAAAAACACACCACAAAAAAAAACAAAACCAAACCAACAAAACAAAAAAAAACAAACCCATACAAACAAAACAAAAACCCAAACACACAAAACAAAACAACAAACAAACCCAACAAACAAAAAAAAAAAAAAAAAACCAACCAAACAAACCCTAACTTACTCTTTGTCAAAAATTGTGGCTATGTCTCCCCCCCGACCATTAGGACGAGGGCGACTAGCATGACTGTATCCAGGAGGTGAGGCTTCATTTAAGGCTAAATATTCATCAGGTCTAATCCAAGTTTCAGTGAGACAGAGAGCGTGTAAGCGTTTATCAGTGATCATTTCATTGACAATTACTGCTTTGTTTGTAAGTGATCTAATGTTAAGTAGTCCTAGCTTTAGTCTAATGTTGTTCTTTCTTTGGCAGCTATCTGTGTTTATACTACTGAGGTTATTAAAACAGACTTTTTGAGAGCGTTTACGTTTAGGGCAGATGCGGGTAACAGACACAGTTTCAATAATGTGGGTTCTGGGTGACGGTGCATGGCTACCAGCAGACAGTTGGTTAAGCCGGTCTGTCTGCTGCCTGACCCCTGCTCTGAATAATTATTTAAATAATATTTCTGAATAATATATGCAGCTGTGGTCACAGGAACATCAAGCTGCTTGGAGATGGTATTATAACCTTTACCTTTAACATGCTTGTCTATAATTTTCCTTCTACTGTCCTGAGACAACTCTTTCCTTTGCTTCCTCTGGTCCATGTTGAGTGTGGTACACACCTTGTCACCAAACAGCACAGTGACTACCTGAAGCCCTATATATAGACCCAGTGACTGATTACAAGATTGTAGACACCTGTGATGCTAATTAGTGAACACACCTTGATTTAACATGTCTCTTTGGTCACATTTTTCAGGGGTACCATCATTTCTGTCCAGACCTGTTTCATGAGTTTATTTTTATAAATAATTCTGTTGAAGCATGGTTGAAAAGCAATGTCTGACTTTCATTTGTTCATTTTCATAGACTTTGTATTTATTATTACTTTTGTCAGATTAAAGTTATTTCTGTTACCATTGTGTTTTTTTCTTTCATTAACTGAGAGGTACCAACAATTTTGTCCACGTGTGTAGCTGCAAATGGTGGACCAACATCATATTAAACCCTATGGATTAAGAATGGGATGCAAATACTCTTGGCAATATAACACACACACATACACACACATACAGAATTTCCAGAGGAACAGGACGTTTCGGTCTTTCATCAAAGTGCTTCAAAGTGCTTAAAGCGCAGCTGATGTACGACCTCTGTCCAAAACGTCCTGTTCCTCTTGAAATTCTGTGTAGTTCTTCTAAATTTGTATCATCTCTACATCTCCTACTAAAGTTATCTGCATTTATCTATCTGGAATCCTTTTTTGGATATATATATATACACACACGCACACACGCACACAGAGACACATATATATATACATATGTGTGTAGTCAAGTATGAAAGGCATTGTTGTCCTTGCAGTGCTGAAACTATGGGCTATATTATCAGGATACAGTACCTAAAATGGGGTTATAGAATAGAGAAAATAAACATAAAAAAGTAATCAAAGGAAGTAAATTAGCTAAATAAATAATATTAAAGGAATCTAGTTGCAGTCTTGCAATTAGTGACCATTCAAGATCCAGAGTCTTTGATAAATCATGATCCGTGACTAAACCTCTGTAGATGTGAGAGGGTGTCAGACTTTAGTTTTTTTTAAATCTTTTCAGAGCCTTCTAGTGTATGTTCAGCCTTAACTGGCAGGTTTATTTGAAGTGACTGTGTCATTGCATTTCGGGCTGTCATAAATATTACATAATCATCTAATCACAGTTCACTGAAATTATCACAATTATGTATGACTACAGTAATTTTCCAAAGTTGGTAGATACCTGCAACAAGCAGAATGTGAATTGGGTGTACTGGGTTGAGGCAACTAAGTCTGAATAACAGAACGCAGTAAATGCAGTCATTGAGACATAATGGAGTTAATGACAACAGAAAAAGTCTGACCTTCTAACTTTGTGCTAAACCTGTTTAGAGGGCAGCGCTGAGTAATGTTGGTGTATTTGTTAGCTGTGTAGTTAATTATATATTTTTGGCATGTATACTAGCAGAAATAACTGAGGAAAGATTTTTTGCTGATATTTTCACTTTTGTCATTTGTCATTTGTGTGAGTTTTTGTGCGCGCACACATGCAGTGCATCATTTTGACAGTAATCAGTACTAGGTGCTAATCAAATATGGCTAGTAAGCAAGTCACTTTAGGCTTGTACTTCATTAGTTGTGTTCAATGAACAGACGATTAAATCGTTAATCGCAGTTACTTATGTGACAGCTGATCATCAGCTAAAATTTCCTGGTTGTAATAGGCCTAATTGCAGGATAATGGTGTCTTACAAATTTCCACAAAAAAAGCTGTCAGAATACAACATTTAAGTATCTTTATCACATCCTTTTAATTACTAAGACATGAATTTTACAAAAATAAACACAAGTTATTTAATGCTACTTCATCAGTGAAGTTGGATGATAAAACCAGTAGACCAAATGTAACAGTCAATCTGGAAGTCATAGTTTATGCAGAATCTCCCACTGATTTTCAGTGATTCAGTGACATTACATGTGTAGATTAAAATGTGTAAATTAAAAAGAATGGGATGCACTTATTGTTGAGCTCTCCACTTAGATGCTATCAGTTATGTTGTGCTGCTCTTAGGGTAAGCACATAATCTACGTGACCAGCATGTGAGAGCATGCCCATAAATTCTGAAATGTGTCTGGTGTCTTTTGCAGTATGCTGTGTGGACGGCACTGTGGGTGGCCTGGAACATCTTTATCATCTGTTTCTATTTGGAAGTCGGAGGCCTTTCTAAGGTAAGCGTTTTTGCTCCTAACTCAATTGCCATTCTTCTTTTGTGACAAACTGTTGGCAGCAGTTTAAATGTATTAGCCAGGTTGGGTGTTACATGCAGGTACAGTGGGGCAAAAAAGTATTTAGTCAGCCACTGATTGTGCAAATTCTCCTAAAGTTCTATTTTGGTTTCATCTGACCACATGATATTCTTCCAGTCCTATTCTACATAATCCATATGTTTTCTGGCAAACTTCAGACGGGCCTGGGGAACATGCCTGGCACTGCAGGATCTGAGTCCCTCTCGGCGTAGTGTGTTACTGATGGTAGCCTTTATTACTTTGGTCCTAGCTCTCTGCAGGTCATTCATCAGGTCCCTCCGTGTAGTTCTGTAATTTTTGCTCTCCGTTCTCATGTTTATTTTGACCCCATGGGATGAGAGATCGAGGGAGATTATCAATGGTCTTGTGTGTTTTCCATTTTCTTACAGTTGCTCCCACAGTTGATTTATTCACACCAACCTGCTTGCCTATTGTAGATTCACTCTTCCAAGCCTGGTGCAGGTCTACAATTTTCTTTCCGGTGTCCTTCGACAGCTCTTTGGTCTTGGCCATGGTTGAGTTTGGAGTCTGACTGTTTGAGGCTGTGGACAAGTGTCTTTTATACAGATAACAAGGTCAATATATACTACACCGATTTTCAGCTCAAAATATTCAAGTTCATTTGAAGGAAGAAAAAAACATTTTAAACGGGGTGTAAACTACAATATCTGCTCCTGTAGATGTCGCAGTACAGTGTTTTGACTCACTTTGTCCGCTCAATTATCAATGTGATGTGATCTATTAAGACGACTCAAACTGTACACCACAACTTGTATTTCAGCTGTTTTTATATTTTCAGTGAGCTGTGTGGAGTATTGCAATGTATGGTGATATAATTTTGTGACCCATGTATTGTGACGCATATCGTGAAATCCTGAGGTTCTTTTCAATATCCACCCCCAACAAAGAGTACATGCGAACTCCACACAGGCAGGGTCTGGGTCAACAATCGAACCAGGGATCTCATGAGCTGTGAGGTAACGGCTCTAACCGCTGTGCCACCGTGCCACCTAACACCAAACTTTGTGCATTTGAGTGGCCATGTACCTCATGGTGGAAAAAAAAACAGTTTGGATACAGTATATTTCTGTAGTGGGCACTAAGATCGTTTTAAATCATCATTGTCTATCATCAGTGGTGGCTTATTGGTTAAAGACTGTACCGAACTATGGGCGAGAAGGTCCAAGGTTCAAATTGTACCTCTGTCAAGCTGCTACTGTAGGGTTCTTTAGCCTAAACCAGAATTACTTCGATTGTACAATTATATCAGTTGTAAGTTGCTATGGATGGGTAAATGTACATCATCAGTTGGGCGGCATGATGGCACAGCAGTTAGCATCTTCCCCTCACAGCTCCAGTGTCTTGGGTTTGATCCCGATCTCAGACTCCACCTATGTTGAGTTTTCATGTCCTTCCTGTGTCTGCGGGGGTTTACTCTGGTACTCTGGTTTCCTTCCACATTCCAAAGATGTGTGTTGGGTGAATTGGTGTTTGTAAAGGTGCCCTTATTGTGTGAGTGGGTGAGTCTGTGTGCCCTACGATTGATTGGCACCCTGTCTAGGGTTGTTCCTGCCTTGTGCCCTGTGTTGCTGGCTAGGCATCGGCTTTCCCACAACACTGACCAGGAATAAGGAGATAAGTGAATGAATGAATGAATCATTAGTGATATGGAATTGGTTTTCATTTTACACAATGGACTCTACACAAACAAACTATGAAAAGACCAGATGTGCAATGTGCAAACACACTGAACCTGTTCAACCGCTTCAAAAGGAAGCACCCCAAAGAGTACCTCGGGTACACCCTGGGGAGTTATACCTGAACAAGGAGATGATACCCATCAAAACAAGGGATTTACCTGGTTTATTTATTCTGTGTTTACTCTGATGTATGCAAAATGCAGAGAGAAAATTGAATCTAAAACTAATAACAAACACCACTAGCGGGTCTTGTATTATTTCTCAGTTGTTAATTTGTTCCAGAAGGCTTGTCGAGAACTGAAAATGACAAGAACCGAGCAGATTTTTCCTGTAAGGAGTAATGTAAATTGAATTAATCCGTTTCAGACCCACAGAAAATCCACACTGTATAAGGCATTATATGCATTAATGAAGTTGTATTGTACAGCTGCTCCCTGATTTATGATGGGGATACGTTTCGTCAAATCCACCATAAGTTAACTATATCACGAACTGGGGAGTCTAACCAGTGTTTGATGTATCATAGTGGAGATGAGGCTGAAGTTGGCTTCTTATTCAAAAGCTTTTTATTCACGTTTTCACCTTAAATGACTGCAGTTACATTATGGCTCCTGCAGATGGAGATTCAGCCTCATGATAAGTAATGATAATTAAGTTAAATGTTTAAAACACTTGCATTAACCTACAGTTGGCCAAAATCATTAACACAAGGCTTATTTTATAATAAATTGTTGAAACATTTCATGTAATCTTTTAGGAGTCACGCTGGGCCCTGCCTTTGGATGCTAGAGGTCAGAGGACTTCCTCGGCTGCTTTTTTTGCCGCCTCCTCCCTCTCACGCGGTCTCCCTTCCTCCTTCACGATTGGGGGGATTTAAAGTTCCCCCCGCAGTCATAAAAGGACGCTGTGCTGATTCATTAGTCTTGTCTTTTTCTTCCCTGCGTCAGTGCCATGCCTCCTGTAAGTGCTAAGGAGCTCCTGTGTGTGCTTTTGCGGCCGCTCCACTCGGGCTTCCGGTGCTCTGCGCATGCGACACCATTGGCATAGCTGAGACAGGTCATAAGCGTACTTCAGCTCGCCTGCCAAGGCAAACCGATACCAAGGACCTTAGCACCGAGAGTCGGCGGCAACAACCGCAACGCAAGGATCGGTACAAAAGACACAGGGCGTAGCGTAAACATGTAATGAGCGTGATTTTCTTTGTTTTATTTTTACTTTCTTTTGGTGAACCTTTGTTTCTTTTATTTAATTATACTTTGGTTTACCATTACCATCTGGAGCTGACTGCAACTGGGTCTTAAAATCCGTTTATATTTTTGTTTTCATGGTTTATTTTATATGGCGATCCGTAACAGTAATCTAGTGAGTAATGGATTGTAGTGCAAAACACTTACTCTATTGGTTAACTAACTGCAGCCTGTGTTGTGGAGCATTCAACTCCTGTTTTGCTTTCAGCAGACTGTTATGAACTAAACTTTTTATGACCCATGGAGACATATTCCAATCATCCTATTACCGTATTTTCCGGGCTATAACGCGCACTGGGTTATAAGGCGCATTAAATGAAACAAAACTCTTAAGTTCCGTCGGAAGCTCAGTTTGGTCTTTACCTGGCGCAGGGCGTATTCTTGCTTCCTCCACTTCCGTACCATTGATTCGTTAATGTTGAATTCTCTCACAGCTGCTCTATGCCCATGTTTGTACTGCGTGACTGATAGCGTTGGTGAGTTTTGAAATCCGCTTCGACAATGAATGAATGAATGAATGCACGTACCCTAATGCTGAAAGCACATTTACCGTATTACTCCGCGATGCTGCGCACTACGATGGCCGTAAGCTTCGTAACTTACCAAGGCCGTTGCTAAAAAAAACATTTTGGACAGATTTTTTATGAGGCGCCGTGTACCATCTACAATCGGTTCTAGCTCAGAAAGCACAACCAGAATTAATTCATACATTAGACGCACCGCATTTAAAGGCGCACTGTCGATTTTTGAGAAAGTTAAAGGATTTTAAGTGCGCCTTATGGTTCGAAAAATACGGTACTTTCAATGGTATCAGAAAAATATTTGACTTTTTGATTGGCCTCTTTACAGTTTTGTGCAAAGCTTCTTTTTTCTCCCACGTTCCTCATGTTCACCTTACTATAATTCAATACATGTGTGTAAATAAAAAGAACCAAATGCCTTCTGCTGCTTCACAGCATGTTTTTGTAGCGCTGTACCTTATTAATCACTGAATAATTATTTACACAGTTAATCACTGAATAAAACAAAAGTTTAAGTTCTTCATTGGTACAAGGGAAATGGAGGGTGGATAATAGTGTATACTTAAAATGATTATTTTATTAAAACTTGCTCTAGCCAGCCAGCAAGCCAGATATTTAGTATGGTAATAGGCATTTTGGATCCCATCCAGAGTTGCTGTCAGATACACTTCACTAGACATATGTTGTTGCATAAAACTAATGACACACAGTGTCATTTTGTGTGTTACAGTTTGAAGACTCTACATAGAACCATGACCTTACATTATTATTACATACTGCAGCCCTCTAGTCCTGTGTGTTTTTGACCCATCTCCAAATAAAGTTGGCACAACACTTAAAGCGCTGCATCTTGCCTCAGTTATTTACCGTTAGCAGTTGCACTTAGCCCAACTTTACAGGTACACAACACCATCCATTTGTAACTTCTTGTAAGTGTGGCTGGTTGGGGGAGAAAGCCATAAGCATTTTTATCTTGCTCAGGCCTGTGGTGAAATCTCTTTTAATCTTCTATAAACAAAAGCTGAATCAGGCAATTGGCTGACTCTCAGGTGTTGTCTCTGATAAAAAAGAAGTGGGCCTTATGTTGTATCCCTGATCCTCAAGCCCTCTGTGCAGCATAAATCAGCTGTATTCAGCTTATTACATGTGCTGACAAGTAATGGACACACACGCACAGTCCCCTGTGGTGTGTGTACTGGAAATTTGCCAATTAAATGGGTCGGCTTTGATAGCTTTTTAACCACTAAAGTCCCTACTGATGAGAAAAACACTGAACTTGGCTTGATGATGTAAAATGCTTACAAGAATAGAGTTGCTATATTTAGTATTGCAGCTTGTACCTGACATTGCAACACTGAAAATGGAATTGAACCAAGTTAAATCAGATAGAAGAGCGCTAGTGGCCTGGCACATCATCATTTGTTTAAAACCACTGATTTAAAATATTGAATGAAAGGCTTGTAGGCACATTCTGAGCACCGTACAAAGAATTGTTTTATTTCATCCTTTATCTGATAAAAAAATGGGGGCGGCATGGTGGCTCGGTGGGTAGCACCATCGCCTCACAACAAGAAGGTCCTGGGTTTGACCCCAGGTGGAGCGGTCTGGGTGCTTTTGCATGTCCTCCTAGTGTCTGCATGAGTTTAATCCGGGTACTCCGGTTTCCTCCCACAGTCCAAAGACAAGCATTAGGTTGATTGATTACACAAAATTGGCCCAACCTGAGTGTACATATATGTAGTCTAGATGTAACCTTGTGTGTGTCGCTGATGTTGATGCTGATGGTGACAATAAATCCAAATAAACAAACAAACAAACCTGATGCAAATACTTTTATTCAGACATTTAATACTGTAAATAATAAAATACTTGGGTTTTTTATCTGGCTATTTGAATATGGCTGTAAACATTTTGGTAGGATTCTTCCACTATAGACTTTATTTGGATATGCAGTACATCTACAGTGGTGGTTGAGAGTTGTGAGCTCCTGTTTGTGAATTTGATATGTTTCTGCATAAATATGACCTAAAACATCAACACAAGTCCTAAAAATAGATAAAGAGAACCAAATTGAACAAATTAGATTGTACTTCGTGACGGCTATCGAAAAAATGTTTTGTGAATGGATCAGATTGAAATAGAGCTTTTTGGTTTAAAGTATGTCTGGAGATAAACACTGCATTCCAGATTAAGAAACTTATCCTATCTTTGAAACATGGTGGTGGTAGTATCATGGTTTTTGCTGGTTATGCTGCATCTGTATGAGGATGACTTTCCATCATGGATGGAACATTGATTTCTTAATTATAGCAAGGAAGGAAAATGCAGGACATCAGTCAGTGCACTGCATCTCAAGAGAATGTGGGTTGTGTAGCAAGGCAACAACCCTAACCACACAAGTCGTTCTACCGAAAATGATTAAAGATGATGTTTTGGATAGGCCAAGTCCTGCCCTTAATCCTTTAGAAATGTCATGAAAGAAGTTCATGTGAGGGCATAAGCTGTTCTGTATGGAGGAATAGGCTAAAATCCATTCAAGCTGATGTGCAGGACTGATCAACAGCTACATAAACGTTCTGTTGCAGTTATTGCTGAGCAAGGGGGTCACACCAGATACTAAAAGCAAAGGTTCACATACTTTTGCCACTTTTGCCATTCACAAATACAAAATATTGGATTATGTTTCTTAAAAATAAATGACTAGATATACGATTTTGTCTCATTTGGTCAGTTGGGTTCTCCTGATCTATTCTATGTAAATCTCATGATGTTTTAGGTCAGATTTATGAATTTAAAATTCTAAAGACCAGGTAAGAGTGGAAGGCTGATACGAAAGGTGGTCAGTGTGTGCATATACATGCACTTATCGTATAATGTGCAGTTAACCGATTACTTGAAGGGTCATGTAAACGGCTTCCTCTGATTTCCCAGATTTTAGCTCAGTAGTCCTTTTTTGTGCATGCACCCAAGTGTAAGCAGACATGATGACCAGGTTTGCTTGTTCTAAGATGGCTGGCTTTTTTGGGATTTATTTTCCTTTGACCTGTAGAGTATTTTTACTTAATTAAATGCTGCACAGAATTAAACACAGCAAAAAAGCTACCATACACTTTTGTGGAGACTTTTAAATGCAGCATATGCCCAAGGGAATAAAAACATTACATGATTTAAGTAGATATGCATTTCCTAAAGGAACCACAACAGTGCTTGAAATGTGGAAAAGACTAGTCAATTCTTTTGGCCATGTACGGGGGAATGTTCCAATACTTTTGGCCACATGCGGCTGCGTGTCCCAATACTTCTGGCCGCTTGCGAGGGCATGCCCCATTACTTTTGACCATGTGTGCATGTGTGTCCCGATAATTTTGGAAGCATGCAAGGGTGTCTCCCAATGCTTTTGGCCGTGTGTGTGTGTGTGTGAGGGTGGGTGTAGGTGGGTGTGGTGTGGTGTGTTTGTGTGTTGATGTGGAGTTGATGATATGTGTGTGATTGTGTATGTTTATGTAGTAGAAGGTGTAAGAACGTGTCATGTTCTGCAAACACTATGAAGTCTGATGTTCCCAAAGATATTGATAATTTAATTTTACAAATATGTCTATGGGTCTTTCTCTGATACTCTCCCTAGTATAGTGGTGTTACCTTGTGACAGGGTAAATCTGTGACTGAGTCAGTAGCAAAATTTAACCAGAGTGTTTTGGTAGGATTGTGATCAGGGTTTTAATTGTGCACACAGGGATAAGGTAGTAATCTGTAATAATACTCCATGTTTCTGGTTCTCCCCTAAAGGCCTATTCACACCAGATGTCTTTTTTTCTGAAGCATTTTATGAGTGCATTAAAGGTGCACTCTGTGTGTGTGTGTGTGTGTGTGTGTGTGTGTGTGTGTGTGTGTGTGTGTGTGTGTGTACGTGTGTGTGTACGTGTGTGTGTACGTGTGTGTGTACGTGTGTACTTTGACTTCACTTGTGCTACACTTGTGGACCACATGTCTCTAGGATGATAGGAAAACCTGGAAAAAACTGAATTTTTCCTTACTTCTTCAATGTTTTTTTTTTTTTCCAAAAATGGCAACTTTTATATCAAAGATTTAGGTTACTGAGGTTAAGGTTAGGGTTGGAGCAGGTGTAGTATTAAATAGTTGCAGTAGTCCTTCATTGTCATTCATGTCATTGGAGAGTCTTCACAAGGATAGCAAGACAAACGTGTGTGTGTGTGTGTGTGTGTGTGTGTGTGTGTGTGTGTGTGTGTGTGTGTGTGTGTGTGTGTGTGTGTGTGGGAAGTGGCAGTACCATAAGAATACATTCAAACCCTGCAGTCTCTATATTTATTCAGACATGTGTTTTGAAGATCATCGTCTGTAACACTGATGTGATTGTGCAGCCGGGACTCCAGAGCAGATTGCGTGAAAGTGATAGTCATTAGTTTAATGTGTGGTTTATTCTCAACATCCATTCATCCTGTTGTGAAGTAAGACTATTAGTTTTGTCTTAAGGCGTTGCATGTTCAACTGTTTACTGTTGATATTGATAGAAATGCTCCCACAGGAAAACTTTATGGTGGACCCATTGAAACATGTGAAAAAAGTGATCCAGAAACCACTAGGGTGATCTTTATTATTTTTCTTTATACACAAAATGAGTTATAACAATGTTTTTTTGTAAATCCTTTTTTCATCATGGTCTGGCTGAAGAGTTGGTACGGTCCCTACACACTGGTTAATTTTGCTTACACTTTTGCTGAAATTGTAAAATTATTTAGGTACTTATATATTCATTCATTCATACACTTTCTTATCCGTTTCATCCTGGACAGGGTAGTGGGAGAGCCGGTGCCTAACCGGCAGCATAGGGCACAAGGCAGAAACAACCCTGGACAGGGTGCCAACCCATCATAGGGCACATAGACTCACACCCGCTCCCCCTGGGATCACACCCAGGACCTTCTTGCTGAAAGCGACAGTGCTACCCACCGTGTCATACCCTATTTACAGTGGTGTACTTTATGGTGGGCTTACTTTATGGTTTAGTACTTTATGGTGGGCATGGCAGGGTTGCAAGGAGAAAGCCACTGCTCTCCAAAAAGAACATTGCTGCTCGTCTGCAGTTTGCTAAAGATCACATGGACAAGCCAGAAGGCTATTGGAAGAATGTTTTGTGGACGGATGAGACCAAAATAAAGCTTTTTGGTTTAAAAGAAAAGCGTTATGTTTTGGAGAAAGGGAAACACTGCATTCCAGGATAAAAACCTTATCCCATCTGTGAAACATGGTGGTGGTAGTATCATGGTTTGGACCTGTTTTGCTGCATCTGGACCAAGACGGCTTGCTGTCATTGATGGAACAATGAATTCTGAATGATATCAGAGAATTCTAAAGGAAAATGTCAGGACATCTGTCCATGAACTGAATCTCAAGAGAAGGTGGGTCATGCAGCAAGACAAGACCCTAAGCACACAAGCCGTTCTACCAAAGAATGGTCAAAGGTTGTGTTACAAAGTATTGAGTTGAACTTTTGTTATTGACCAAATACTTATTTTCCACCATAATTTACAATTAAATTCTTTAAAAATCCTACAATATGATTTCCTGGATTTTTTTTCTCATTTTGTCTCTCATAGTTGAAGTGTACCTATGATGAAAATTACAGACCTCTCTCATCTGTCTAAGTAGGAGAACTTACACAATCAGTGGCTGACTAAATATTTTTATGCTCCACTGTATGTGTATGTGTATATATAAAGAGATAAATATAATTTAGTGTAATTTTTACATATTATATCTAGGCTGCCCAGGGTGGGTAGGTCCATTTTTGAGCTTTGTTCCTCGCATTGTGTCTTCCTCATCACCTTTAGGGAGCTTTTTTCTTACCTAAGCTTGCTTAAAATAGGCTTTGGGGTGTAGATGGTTGTAAAGCTGCTTTGAGACAACGCTCTGTAGTAAAAATCGCTATATAAATAAATGTGGCTTTACTTGATTTCCAAAGGCTTTATGTGAGCGTATAGGACAGACTAGCATTTAAACTGGAATTTATGTTATGATTTGAGGCATATTATTCACACTTCACAAGATGAAGATATAAAAGATAAAGAAATGTGATGTACTTCTCCTTTCTCTACTGTCTAATTTAGAGGTCTTTCTTTCACCCCTTCCAGTCCTCTGGCTATCAGCCCATCCTCCCACCCAACACCATTCACACTTCTGATGTCCTTCCCCCCGGCTCTTACTAATAGACACACACACTCTTACCCTTAATCTCAACTGAATCAATGGTATACAAAATTGATGCTTGAGTGCAGGTGATGAATATTTATTACTTGTAGTGATTTGTTGTGCGATTGTTGTAGGGGGGATTAGACAATTTTTGCTATTTCATTGTATGTTTTTAAATGTATATTATTAGAATATCTGTAAAAGACATACATGTATTGGAAATATGGAGTGAAAACAAAGGCCACAGGTGATTGTTTATTGCACAAACGTCTATCTGTAGTTCTTTTCAAACCTGAATCATGTATGTTCACATGGTGGCTATTTTACAGTAAATCCAGCCTTCGGTAAAAAGAGTCAACTGCTTATAACTGATGAAAGAAAGTAAGACCTCTCATATTTGCACACATTTAGACCTGACATTAATGACTATTTATAAACTGTACATTTACATTTATAGCACTTAGCAGAAACAGTTATCCAGAGTCACAAAAATTTGAGCTAAATAGATTGAGGCAGCTTGATGGAGCTGGAGTTTGGGCTTGCAGTCTTCTGAGTTATTAATCAGCATGATTAACATAGTCGTTAGGCTGAATCATAACTGACTTCGTATTGGCTACACCGATGCTTAGTAGCAGAAATGACATCTTATGTCAAACAATAACAAAGCAATCTTTATGCTTATTTCATTAACCAAATCAACTTATCCTTGCTTGTCATGTTTTCTGCACGGTTACGTATGTTACTTCAAACTGAGAAGATACTACTCGATTGTAAATTATATATGTATTATAAATGTCAGTTAAAGTTAACAAATTGCCAGAGGGTAGTAACTCTCTCCCTCCTTCAGCTGACTGGGGACTGCCTCCAAGGACTTTCTCTCTGAGGAGTCAAGATCCTAAACTGACTCTGTGTATTTGACTAAATAATGCATATTTCTTGTTATTTTATTCAATATTTTATTTATCTATTAATATTGACTTAGTTCCTGTTCTTTTAACTATTACTACAGACTAATTTGACTAGATAAATTAGTTTCATTCTTACGTTTATCATTTAAGCCACCCAAGGAGGATGGGTTCCTTTGTGTCTTGGTCCTCTCAAGGTTTCTTTCTGATAACGTTTAGGGAGTTTTTAATTGCCACTGTCGCCTTAGGCTTGCTCAATTTGGGATTGACCCTAGATATTAGAAGATTTTCTAAAACTGTAAAGCCAATGCTCTTTTGTGTCAAATATTCAAATAACCCTAGATTGTTTCTTCATCATGTGTGCCTTTCTGCGTTTTTTTTATATTTGAGTGTCTTGTCTGTGTACGATTTCATGTTGTGTGTGTAGGTCTTTCTGGTGCAACCCCAGTGAGCCCCTCCTCTCTTTTGGGACTGTGCCGTCCATTAGCTTGTCTCACGCTGCACTCCGTGTTTAGTTGTGAGAGCAGTGTGTGTTTGTCCATCTGTTAGATTAATGATTTAAGCTACCCCCTGCCAGCTGCTCTCTTTCTTTCTACCTCCTCTTTTCTATTCAGACTTGCCTTCTATATTGCTAAACAACGTTCACCCTAAGAATCAAGCAACCCTGACAGCGAACACACTCGTTCAATACAATAGTATCGTTCTCTCTGAGCTTTAAACTGCCCAAACATAGCCCATTTATAAAAACGTCACACATACAAACCCTTATCATGAAATACTTTCTGAGATTCACCCACATAGATTTTTTTTGTAGAGCAAAGTCCACACGGAGATGTTTAGATGAGTGCCCTTGAAATATGAGTAACCCACCCACCTCTATCACACTGATTGTGCTGTTTAGGTTATGTGGTCCGTCCGTCCGTGTGTGTGTGTGTGTGTGTGTGTGTGTGTGTGTGTGTGTTCGTTCGTGGGCTGTCACAGACCACAGTCATGATTAAATGTGCAATCAGTTGAATTATCCTAGTTCAACCTCATTCGTGACCCATGTGCAGATTACTTGCATTGGTTGCTTGGTCTGCTCATTCTATAGATATTGACAGTGATTGTGTTATTTATTTAATCATTTCCTTTTATTTTTCCCCACAATGCTAGTGTCTAAAATCTTCTTGGCAACAGAAAATGTTTTGCCTTAATCTAAGCTTTCCGTTTAAGATATATCATGAGTAATGGGGCAATTTTGTAGTGGCTAGACATTATCCAAGGACTTGTTTCCAGCTGTGGTAAAGTGTTGCATTCCCTTGGTTTTAAGATGCTCCTGATTGCCCACCTGCAAAATGGGCAAAGCAGTATGTTACTGAAAGTGCTGTAATAAACTATTTCTGTTGCCTTGAGAAATGCTATGAGCTTATTTAGAGCTTTTGTGCCTTATACACATCTCAGAGCATTTCTTTCAAAACAACAACACAGGCATCTTGATATAATATACACATTGCAAAACTGCATCACGATACATGGGTCTCGATACAATGCATATTGCGATATTCCACATAGTTCACTGAAAATATGTGGAATATAGCTGAAATCCAAGGTGCGGTGTATAATCTTAATGCATCATATCACACTGATAATCAGCAGACAAATTGAGTCAAACCCCTGTATCACATCTACAGGAGCAGAGATTGTAGTTTACACCCCATTTAAAATACTTTTTTCTTTCTTTAAAAAAAAAAATCGATATTTTGAGCTGAAAATCGATGTAGTATATCACGAAAATAAACATTGCGATATATTGCTGTATTGATTTTTTTTAGCACAGCTCTAATTAGTATGCTGTCTACATTGAATAATATACAGTACTGTGCAAAAGTCTTAGGCCACCATTAGATTTGTTGTTTTAGCAATGGTATATTGACCATATACCGTGTAACATATTCTTGAAGAATTCTACCCAGCAATTTCAAACTTGTATTAGTCACTCCATAATACTCTTTTCCCTGATCTTCATTCTCATCTTTGTGAGCTTTAACATATCTTGGCCTTTTCACCCTGTTCTCCTTCTGAAAAAGTGGTTTCTTGACTCCTATCCTTCCAAAAAGACCTGTTCCCGATGAAGCTGCAAATGCTTCACTGGGTCTACGACTTTTGCACAGCACTGTAATGTCTAGGATACCTTTATTCTTTCGCCATGTGTGTGTGCGTGTGTGCAGTCCACTGTTCGGGTTACTGTCATTTTTCTTGCCATAAATACATGTGCATGATTAAAAAGCTCAAAATTCTCTCTACAGTCTAATAGCATATTTCTTATAATTAATTACTAATTAATCTTATAATTAACCACTGGATTTAGCACAAAGGTTAGGCTACTTAGAGGCAAGATATTGCCTACAGCACTGTACAAAACATTTGTGTCACCATTATATTAAATATACCATTGTTTTAGCAATATTATAATGACCATATACTGGTCCTTCTCAAAAAATTTGCATATTGTGATAAAGTTAATTCTTTTCCATAATGTAATGATAAAAATTTAACTTTCATATATTTTAGATTCATTGCACACCAACTGAAATATTTAAAGTCTTTTATTGTTTTAATACTGATGATTTTGGCATACAGCTCATGAAAACCCAAAATTCTAGAGAACCTTAGAGAACCTTTTCATGATATGCTAATTTTGTGAGATATGAAAACCTCACAAAATTAGCATATCATGAAAAGGTTCTCTAAACGAGCTATTAACCTAATCATCTGAATCAACGAATTAACTCTAAACACCTGCAAAAGATTCCTGAGGCTTTTGAAAACTCCCAGCCTGGTTCATTACTCAAAATCGCAATCATGGGTAAGACTGCCGACCTGACTGCTGTCCAGAAGGCCATCATTGACACCCTCAAGCAAGAGGGTAAGACACAGAAAGAAATTTCTGAACGAATAGGCTGTTCCCGAGTGCTGTATCAAGGCACCTCAGTGGGAAGTCTGTGGGAAGGAAAAAGTGTGGCAGAAAACGCCTGCCACAACGAGAGAGCAGAAGAGGTGACCGGACCCTGAGGAGGATTGGAGGAAGGGCCGATTCCAGAGCTCCACCGTGCACAGGCGTGTGCAGGAAATGGGCTATACAGGTGCCGCATTCCCCAGGTCAAGGGCCACTTTTGAACCAGAAACAAGCGGGGCAGAAGAAGCGCCTGGGCTGGACATTGTTGCTCAGTGGTCCAAGTACTTTTTTTTCGAATTGAAAGCAAATTTTGCATGTCCCATTCGGAAATCAAGGTGCCAGAGTCTGGAGGAAGACTGGGGAGAAGGAAATGCCAAAATGTCTGAAGTCCAGTGTCAAGTATCCACAGTCAGTGATGGTCTGGGGTGCCATGTCAGCTGCTGGTGTTGGTTCCACTGTGTTTTATCAAGGGCAGGGTCAATGCATCTAGCTATCAGGAGATTTTGGAGCACTTCATGCTTCCATCTGCTGAAGAGAGCTTATGGGGAGATGAAGAGTTCATTTTCAGCACGAACCTGGCACCTGCTCACAGTGCCAAAACCACTGGTAAATGGTTTACTGACCATGGTATTACTGTGCTCAATTTGGCCTGCCAACTCTCCTGACCTGAACCCGATCGAGAATCTGTGGGATATTTTGTGAAGAGAAAGTTGAGAGACGCAAAGACCCAAACACTCTGGATGAGCTTAAGGCTGCTATCGAAAGCATCCTGGGCCTCCATAACACCTCAGCAGTGCACAGGCCCACAGGCTGATTGCCTCCATGCCACGCTGCATTGAAGCAGCGTCATTTCTGCAAAAGGATTCCGACGACCAAGTATTGAGTGCATAAATGAACATAATAATCTGAAGGTTGACTTTTTTTGTATTAAAAACACTTTTCTTTTATTGGTCGGATGAAATATGCTAATTTTGGGTTTTCATGAGCTGTATGCCAAAATCATCAGTATTAAAACAATAAAAGACTTGAAATATTTCAGTTGGTGTGCAATGAATCTAAAATATATGAAAGTTTAATTTTTATCATTACATTATGGAAAAGAATTAACTTTATCACAATATGCTAATTTTTTGAGAAGGACCAGTATAAATATTTGTCAGGCTCCTTTTTAGAATACAACCAGTATTAGTGTCACATCTTCTTACATTTGCACAATAGCAGCTTCATGGGGATGCCAAGTTGACCCTTCTACAGTGCATAAGTTCTTGATCAGTAATGGTCTATTTGGAAGGGTAGCAGCCAAGAAACCACTGTTTTGGAAGGTGAACAGGGTGAAAAGGCTAAGATATGCTAAAGCTCACAAAGACTGGAATGAAGATCTGTGGAAACTAGTGTTATGGAGTGACAAATCCAAGTTTGAAATTGTTGGGTTCAGTCGTTGACAATATGTTATATATGGTCATTATACTATTGCTTAAACAATACATCTAAAGGATCCCTTAGACGTTTCCACAGTAGTTTATGTCCACTAAATTACACTGATACACACTCACTTCCCATTTAGCATGTATAGCACGTTAATGGTTCAGTAGTGTCAGAGTAACATATCATCAAAAAGTATCATATTACAGTAAACTTTATTTACTGTAGAAGAATGTAAAAAGGCCTACGGTTTAATCTAGAGCTAACTAAATAAAATGATTAAATGGCTTGTGTGCCCTATGCAGTTATTTAATTAGCGAAAGTGATACTGTGTGTCTCTGGATGTGGATCTTTTACTGATGGCACATTTGCTACTGTTAAATTATGCATGCCTCACAGTGCCATGTGCCAATATAGACATGCCTATTTTAATGACATCAGTTGTTGTGTCTTTTCTCTCTATTCTTTTAGGACAGTGATATCTTGACCTTTAACATCTCTGCGCACCACTCATGGTGGAGAGAGCATGGCCCTGGGTGTGTGCGACGTGAGATGCCCTCAAGTGGAGTGCGAATCGCTGAGACACAGTCCTTTGTCTCGGTCATGGGCTGCCTGGTGGAATACCAATATATAGAAGTTCTGCACAGCGGTTTTCAGATCCTTCTCTCTGTAAGTGACAGAAACTCAAACAAACATTCATAGAATGTAACTGGTAGAAGTAGTGGAACATTATTAACCCCCATAGAGCTGTGTTTTTAGAGATGTGTACAATCCAGATTCAATACAGTTATCTTTCAGAATTCCCTCAATAACATTACAGGAATGAGTTATCACTATGCATCAATGACTTATTTCTTGTATTTTTAATATAAGGATTGTGTTTGGACAGAGAGAAGTCGTACAAAAAGTTGTGTGGAAATCCACCCAAGAGGCATTTACTGCATATCAGATTTAAATCTGATTGCTCAGGAGATCGTTTATGATGCACTGTAACCACATATTAAACAAGTGTAAATGCATCTATTTCTCTGAGACCATCTTACCACCAAAACCCTGCCTAATACTTTACACACTATGTCCATGACTGCATGGCCGACCAAACAATCATGCAAGATACCCATAAGGTCTCCTCCACAATTACTTGCAGATTTATTTCTGTAGCACTTTTTACATGGAGCATTGTCTCGAAGCAGCTTTACAGTTTTAGATTATCTTCAAATGTCTAAGGCCATTCTCAAATTGAGCAAGTGTAGTGAGACAGTGGCAAGGAAAAACTCCCTAAACGTTATAAGGAAGAAACCTTGGGAGGACCAAGACTCAAAAAGGGGCCCATCCTCCTTGGGTAGCTTAGATGATAAATGTAAAATGAAACTAAGTTATCTAGTCAAATAAGTCTATAGTAATAGTTAAAAAAAGTAGAAACGAAGTAAATGTTAACAGATAAATAAAATACCAAATAAAATAACCTAAAAAATATGCATATCAGCATTATTTATTCCGATACTCAGAATCAGTTTAGGATCTTGAGTCCTCGGCAGGAAAGTCCTGGTGGCACGTCATCCCCACGCAGCCGGAGGAAGGAGAGAGTTACTGCCCTCTGGTGTGGCCTGGGCATTTAGGGGCTGTGTGTATGTATGTGTGTGTGCAATTTTTTTTTTTTTTTGCATTTATTGTGAATTTTTTTGAAACATTTTTTGCAGTATATCAAAAATCAGTTCACTTTCTATTGCTTGTAGCACTGTTGCCAGAGCTATTGCAGGACACATTCCACAGTGCATTTTTTTTCAGCAAACAGTAAATAATATCCATCTATGTTTTATTTTCAGTGTTTATGTATATTTTTAATAAAAATGCATGATTCAGTTGAAATGACCAAATTTATAAATTAAAGCCTGCAGGCTTTATCTGTATGTATTAACCATATATATATATATATATATATATATATATATATATATATATATATATATATATATTCTTTTTTTATACAAGCATTGTATCTGGATTGTATCTGGATAAGTTTTCATGTAGGCTGTCATGAGTAATGTGTTTAAATCAGCTCATCAGCTGGAGTTTGATAATGCTACTGAGACTGACTGAAACTGTGGTCAGATGAAACAAAAATTTAGTTTTGTAAATAAACAATCAAGGTGGGTTCATTGTACAAAAAATGAGGACTACACTGAAAGCAACCAGTGAAGTAGGATGGAGGATCTGTAATGTTGTGGGGCCGTTTTTCCCTCCAAAGTCCCTGGAAACCTTGTTAGGGTACATGGCCTCATTGACTCCATGAAATAATAGGACATTTTAAATCAAAATTTGTCTGCCTTTGCCCAAGACCTAAAAAGGGGTGATCACTGTATCTTCCAGCAGGACAACAATCCAAATCACATGTCCAGATCAACACATCAATGGTTTATTGAACACAAAACCAAGCTTCTGCCAATGCCAGTAATGTATGCCTAAACCCCATAGAAAACCTGTGTTAAAGAGGAAGGTCTGGAATAGAGGAATGTATAGAGGAATGGTTTCAATTTCCTGTTTTAGGAGAAGAGTAAATAATTGCATCAAGTGTATTTTCTAATATTTGTTGTGTGACATTGAGCTAATTCACCAAAAGGTGAATTTCTTATAACTCATGTACAGTGGGGAAAAAGTATTTAGTCAGCCACTGATTGTGCAAGTTCTCCTACTTAGAAAAATGAGAGAGGTCTGTAATTTTCATCATAGGTACACTTCAACTATGAGAGACAAAATGAGAAAAAAAATCCAGGAAATCACATTGTAGGATTTTAAAGATTTAATTGTAAATCATGGTGGAAAATAAGTATTTGGTCAATAACAAAAGTTCAACTCAATACTTAACCTTTGTTGGCAATGACCAGGTCAAACGTTTCCTGTAAGTCTTCACCAGGTTTGCACACACTGTAGCTGGTATTTTGGCCCATTCCTCCATGCAGATCTCCTCTAGAGCAGTGATGTTTTGGGGCAACACATTTCTTAATGTTTTGTATGCACACAATACAAAATTGCGTAACATACAGTGGGGCAAAAAAGTATTTAGCAGTGATGAACAGTGATGTTTTGGGGCTGTCACTGGGCAACATGGACTTTCAATTCCCTCCGCAAATGTTCTATGGGGTTGAGGTCTGGAGACTGGCTAGGCCACTCCAGGATCTTGAAATGCTTTTTACGGAGCCACTCTTTCGTTGTCCAAGCGGTGTGTTTGGGATCATTGTTATGCTGGAAGACCCAGCCACGTTCCATCTTCAATGCTCTCAATGATGGAAGGAGGTTTTGGCTTAAAATGTCACGATACATGGCCCAGTTCATTCTTCCCTCAGTCGTTCTGTCCCCTTTGCATAAAAACAGCCCCAAAGCATGATGTTTCCACCCCCATGCCTCACAGTAGGTATGCTGCAACACCGCATTCTTCTTCCTCCAAACACGACGAGTTGAGTTTTTACCCTAAAGTTCTATTTTGGCTTCATCTGACCGCATGATATTCTCCCAATCCTCTTCTGGATCGAGGGAGATTATCAATGGTCTTGTATGCCTTACAATTGCTCCCACAGTTGATTTATTCACACCAACCTGCTTGCCTATTGTAGATTCACTCTTCCCAGCCTGGTGCAGGTCTACAATTTTCTTTCTGGTGTCCTTCAACAGCTCTTTGGTCTTGGCTGTTTGAGGCTGTGGACAGGTTTCTGTTATACAGATAACGAGGTCAAACAGGTGCCATTAGTACAGGTAACCAGTGGAGGACAGAAGAGCTTCTTAAAGAAGAAGTTACAGGTCTGCGAGGGCCAGAAATCTTGCTTGTTTGTGGGTGACCAAATACTTATTTTCCACCCTGATTTACAATTAAATTCTTTAAAAATCCTAAAATGTGGTTTCCTGGTTAGTAAATGCTTTAACTTTTTTTGCTGTTACTGGTGGTGTTTTCGTAACTAAAATTAATATTAGTTAATAATTTAGCAGTTTAAAAGTAAATAATGGGCTGGTAAAAAGTCCTGCTTCTACAGACAAACTGTATATGATTATAGCTACACTGTAGTACACACCACTAAGCACATCCTATTCTATCTTTAGAGAAAATGTTCCACTCATATCACAAGCTTAACCACCCTAAAACCTTCTGTGTGGGTGTAACTTATGTATCATGTAGTGGAGTGGTTCCCAGACTGAAGGCTGCAAAGCTATTGTGGGGGGTGGAGGGGGGCACAGAAAAGCAGAGGCGATTTTGAGAAAAAATGTTGAACACAGTGAATACTGCTACACAATACTGCTTTAAGATAGATATTGTATGTCACTTGAAATAATTCCACTTAAAGGTAATTTGTTTTGTCAGGGTTCAACAATAACTTGGTTATTGGGCAGGTTTAGGTGGGGATCATCACAATATGATGACAGAACAATGTAACTGAGGCCAAAGTCAAGTCACTTGAATATTTATCCCCTCTTCATGCAAAAAATGGTCTTATCCATTCAAAGGTCTAGACAAAACAAACCAGTGCTATTATCTGTTGACAGAGATGTCTTAGCGAGGCATGCAGGAAAAGGACAAAGCAAAGTGAGTCTGCATCTTCATTCCCTCAGGGAAAACTCTGTTTTCGGGGGTTGATTTTGACCTGAAATGGTCTGCAAAGTTTGCAGGGTAGTGTCTGAGAGTCAGGAGTAAGGTGGTTTGGGTCTCAAAAATAGTTTAATATTTCCAAAAGGGGGTGTGGCAGAAAACGTTTGGGAACGACTGCTGTAATGAACTTTTGTAGTGAAGTTTTTAATGTAGCAGAGACAGTGATAGAGCCATCATTGTGGGTTGACATGAAGTGAGACTCAACACCGGTCCAGAATTCTAGTTAGTATTATTTCCCATTATAAATTATTTGTTTTTTGTCAGTCCCTTAGTGGAATATAGAGTAGGCAGACAGTGATAAGGCTGTGATGTGTCAGTGATAACTGAATATGGTCTCAATATACAGCCGGTGAAGTTCTGGAAGTGTCTTAGATGTCCTCATATTGGCAATTGTGGTTCCTGTGAAACACGGCGTTGTTAGAGGTTTTATTGACAGCCTGAAGTGTGCTAAAGAAGTTCCTGTTCATGCTTGTTTTCAGATTTGTTTTCCGAGCGCCAGTGTGCTTGTTATACTCTGCCTTCATTACAATAAGAAAGTCACTCCATTACATGTGAGTTTCAGTTAAGTTTGTTAGACAAACATATGCTTTAGAAAGTTTCTGAATGCATCAAAAAAGAGACAAAGAAGAGTCATATTCGGTAGGGAGGCACAATACAATTAACTCTCAGCTATAGAGGCACCCCCCCCCCCTCCCCCACGCGCTCACTTTTCTCTTCCTCTCTCCCTTCCACTGATGGTCCGTCATTGTATTCTGCCTCCAGCAATAATCCACTGCACTTTGTCAAAATGCTCCTCCAAATAGAAGAAATTTGCTCAGTTGACGCATTTGTAATATTCTCCTTGGCCAAAAGAGCTTCCCATCCTGTAGTCTCTATTTTTAGCCTGCTAAATGTTTGAATGTTTTACTCTGACAAATGGAGTACGTTGAGTCAGAAAAGCACAAAAGTGCTGTTGTGCCTTGCATAGTAAGGATTATTGGAAATTGTTTGCACAGTGAATTTGGCAAATGCTTCTGGCATTTTATTTAGTTGTTTTGATGGCTGAATGAGATTAGTTCTCTGGACTGAAACATCAGAGAGAAAAGAAAATAGTTTTCAATCTTACCATGTTTTTTTTTTTACGTAAACGGGGAAAGAGTGGCAGTTACAAGTATTTTCTTTTTTTTACCGACCTTGAGTATACAAATTCATAAGCTCTGCAAATACAGTACTGTGCAAAAGTCTTAGGCCACCATTAGGTTACATATGGTATTGTTTTAGCAATGGTATAATGGCCATATATAATTGTAACTTGCTCTCTTTAGTAGTATACAACCATAAAATACAGGAACTTTGTATGCAGTATTAAAAACAGCCTTTATAGGCCACAGTGGCAAGTATTTATTATGAAAACCCCTTACACTTGAGCAATAACAGCATCTGGCAGCTTCATCAGGATGCCAAGTTGACTCTTCTATACTCCAAAGAAAGTTGATCAGGAATGTTTTTTAAGGGCAGTGGCCAAGAAACCACTTTTCAGAAAGGAACAGGGTGGAAAGGTTAAGAAACGCCAAAGCTCACAAAGACTGGAATGAAGATCAGTGGAAAAGAGTGTTATGGAGTGACAAATCCAAGTTTGAAATTGTTAGGTCCAGTCGTTGACAATGTTTTATATGGCCATTATACCATTGCTTAAACAATACATCTAATGGTGGCCTAAGACTTTTTCACAGTCTTATCAATGCTAGAAGTTGTAATGTGTTGTAATGTTATCTTACAGATCTAGTAGTTTAGTATGTGCAACAATTAGAAGTTGGTTCATTTCAAACACATACATTGCATGTGACATACACTGTTAAGACAATACATTATGACTACTCATAGATCAAATAACATTGATTTTACAGCTTGTTACAACTTTGCCTGTAATATTCCGGAGTATATTAGATGATATGCAAACAGTCAGATCTTGTAGTTGACGTGTGGCATGAAGGAGAAATGGGCAGGCGAAAAGATCTGAGTGACATTGCCAAGTCGTTATGAACAGAATAGCAGCTCAGAATTGTGGGGTGCTCCTGATAAACAGTGGTAAGTAACTTACCTACCAACAGTGCACCTAGGATGGAGAGACCACAAACCAGTGACCTAACTAGTGGTGGGCAATATGACGATATTTTATCATATCATATGATACATTTTGTTGTCGTGATAGACGATATGCCTTTCTGAACGTATCAGGGATATCTTGAAGAATACTGACCAAGTGCATGTTTTATTATTAAGAGTGTGATTTAGTTCTGTTTAACTGGATGTACTGCATCACATTTTGAAAATAAATCACTTTAGTAACTATAGGTTCATTTTAGAATAGTACCGTATTTTTCGGGTTATAAGGCACATGAAATGAATCAAAACTCTTAAGTTTCGTCAGAAGCTCAGTTTGGTGCAGGACATCTTCTTGCTTCCTCCACTTCCGTACCATTGATTCGTTAATGTTGAATTCTCTCGCAGCTGCTCTATGTCCGTGTTGTACCGATAGCGCTGAGTTTGAAATCCGCTTCGAAAATGAATGAATGCACGTACCCTAATGCTGAAGCACATACCGTATTACTCCGCGATGCTGCGCACTACGGTTGCCGTAAGCTTCGTAGCTTACCAAGGTCGTGCTAAAACATTTTGACAGATTTATGAGCGCCGTGTACCATCTACAATCGGTTGTAGGTCAGAAAGCACAACCAGAATTAATTCATACATTAGACAAACCGCATTTTAAGGCGCACTGTCGATTTTTGAGAAAGTTAAAGGATTTTAAGTGCGGTACGGTAGTTCTTAAGAATCTTGCTACTGATTCATTTTGTCTGCGATCACATGTAATACTGTAATATGTAACACATGTACATATGTACATGTAACACATAAATATTGTATATTGTGAAAATGTATATAATTATCGTGATATTTTTACCATATCTCCCACCTCTAGACCTAAACATGCTAATCCCTGTCCACGATCGATAGTAACTACGAGTTTTTTACAAGCATTAGTTTCTCTCTCTCTTCCAAACATAAGCAGGCCTCTGAACTGAATTGAACTACAGAAATCAATAACTACTATTTTAATTGGATATAGAAGTTTGTAAACATTTTTATACTGTGACAGACTTTGTTTAGAAGTGTAGTTCATAAAATGTATGTTTATAGGTAGTGAAGCACAGCAAACACGAGCAGAGGCAGAGAGGGACGTATAAAAAAAACTTTTTCCTGTATGTTCAGGCCAAAATAAAAGTGTCACAATAGAGGTAAAAGGAACTGGAAGAAGCTTTTTTGAAAATGCTGTACATGAGCTATGAGTGGTGCAACGGTTAGCACTGTTGCCTCACAGCTCCAAGATCCCCAGTTTGATCCCAACCCTGGGCTCTTCCCGTGTTTGTGTTTCTCCGGGTACTCAGGTTCCTCCCACATTCCAAAGATATGCATGTTAGGTTAATTAGTGTTTAGTGCCAAGTTGCCACTGTTGGGTCCTTGAGCAAGACCCTTAACCCACAATAGCTTGGATTGTAAGACTGTATCAATTGTAAGTCGCTCTGGATAAGGGCGTCTGCTAAATGCTGTAAATGTAAATATCCGTGCATAGGATTCTCTTTGGGACTGTCGTAGCCTAGCAGTTAAGGTACTGGACTATGGACCAGAAGGTCCAGGGTTCAAATCCCACCTCTGCCAGGCTGCCACTGTTGGGTCCTTGAGCAAGGCCCTTAACCCACAATTGTTGGATTGTAATACTGTATCAATTCTAAGTCGCTCTGGATAAGGGTGTGTGCCCTACGATGGATTAAACACCCTGTCTAAGGTTGTTCCTGCCTTGTGCCCTGTTTTGCCAGCTAGGCACTGGCTCTAACGTGACGCTAATTAGGATAAGCAGATAATTGAATGTATGAATGAAGGAACTATGCTACTCACACTACTACTCACCACTTACTCAAAGATACTCACCAAGGGGGAATATGAAGGGATGCATTATTTTGCAAATGCAGCACAGCCTGGCTACGTCCCACCTTGTTGTATCACTGTTCGTGATACTCTCCTGCACAATGAACTCCTGAAGATGGAGAGTAAGGGCCTTTTCACACCGAGTCCAATTTTTACGGATGTAAGAAACTGATGCAAGTTTTAACGTAGTGGTAACTTCACACCAAGTTTGACGTGTTTTTGTCTAAACTTTCTGAAAACACTGGAAGGTAACTGAAGAGCAAGGAATGGATTCCTTGAGCAGCAGCAATAGTGATGATGAAATGGTCTTTTTTCTTTTAAGCACTGCAACTAAATGACGCTCATATTGGGTCCACCCTATTCTACAGAATAGACAACTACACGGAGACTCAATCGAGAACACTGTGCACATGAGCAGACTAGAATGCACTTTATTAAACAAGACAACGGTTCCATAAAGTCACTGTGAGGTACTCGCTGTCATCATTCCTCAGTCTTTCTGCTATATTCCGCCAGATATGTTCTTTAATATCCACATTTTTATAGTCAGCATGTTGCTTGTCCTATAAACGTTTGTGCTCTGCTATGAGCAGGATGAGCTGTTCTGTCGCCATCTTGACACTCATTTGTTTGGGCTGCAACCACGACAACGGAGTTCTGATTGGTCAGCCATATTTTTAAGGCATCCGAATAAAATTTTTATTCAGCGTTGCAGTTCGTCCGTTTCGGTGTGAAAACTTGACGTGTATTTTTTCATCCATAAAAAAATCCGGTGTGAAAAGGCCTTAAACCATGCAGCATGCTACAGCAAACTTGTGGGGTCGCATTGGTCGTTGATACTTGGATGCATGACTTTGGAATGTGTCTTCACATTATTTTAGGCACCAGATTTATTGATAAAAATTTCAAAGCCACACTGTTCTACTGAGGTGTAGAGCGAGCACTGAGCAGGAAATGGAAAACCCAGAACATTTTTGAGCGGAGCGCAAATTAAAGAAATGCTGGAGTGGAGTGGGAGCAGAGTGATAGAGAACGAATTGAGCAGAGAGCTGAAATTCCGGCCGTTCCGCTCCACTCACATGCTCTGCTGGGTACATGTGTCGTCTACCTGGGAACATGACTCCACTATAGAAAAAGGACAAGCCGGTGGAGGGTCTGTGATGCTCTTTGTGGTCTGTTGGTAAACCCTGGGTTCGGGCAGTCATATTTACATTTACATTTATGTCATTTAGCAGAGCAACTCACAATTGATACAACCTTACAGTCCAAACGATTGTGTTAAGGGCCTTGCTCAAAGGGACCCAAAAGTGGCGGTTTGGCAGAGGTGGGATTTGAAACCAGGACCTTCTGATCCATAGTCTGGTACCTATAGATGTTAATTTAACACGTGCTTCATACCAAAACATTGATATGAGCAAGGTGGTCTTAATGAGTTTTGGTGTACTCAGAACTTACTCACAATAGTATACATTTGTGTGATTTGAATCACATCTATAGTTTGTACAGCCATCTTAGAGAAGGCATAATCATAGCTAAAAGGTGTATTAGCTTTTTTATTGTTAAAATGTAATGGTTGAAGGTTAAATATCTGACAGGACCAGATGGGTAAGGAGAATACTTAAATTTTATGGGACAGACATGTTGCCTGCTTGGAAAGTGCATGTTTACGTGGTATCTAACTATCATTAGTGGCTTAATGCTTTCTGAGACAGTTGATTATCACTGACCTTCAGGTTTCATCTCCTGTACTCTTTATTTGTCACCTTTTCATTAATTTATGTCTATGTAGCACCCCCCCCCCCAACTATGATTAATTACTTTTTGATGAATACTTCCCTGTACAACACGATTTATTTTCGACCTGCATTTGTGTTTTTGCTGCCATCCCTGCAAAGTCATCCTTACTCTTTTTCTTCCTCTGTGTTGTTCTTTTGCTCTCTTTCCTTTATCTTATATTTAATAGTTCACTGGGACAAGGTAAGTTGGTTACTCTGAGATGAGGAATATGTCCTGTTAGTTTGCATTGGGGATTTGGAACAATGTCTTGGACTGTCCTGTTTTTTTCCTGGACGTAGCAGGCAAAAAGTGGTGTTTGTGAATTGAGACCAAGATGTTATTTTTTTTTTTTTTTTGTTCCTTATGGATGTGTATTTTCAGAATTATTGGCACCTATAGTAAAGATTGGCGAAAATGTTGATATTTAGCTTGGTAAAGTGTGAGTCTGTGAGAGAGATCAAATGTTTACTATGTATAGGGGCTATGTGGCACAGCAATTAAGGCATTATTGACCAAATGGTTCATTGCTACCCAAGCACTGCCAAGCTGCCATGCAAGGCTCTTAATCCAAAATTGCTTGGATTGTACATAGTCAGACTGTTGTACGTTAGGCACTAGGCATGATGGGTGCATCTCATTCTTATGCCTTATGCCGCAACACTCTAGAACAGGGTAAATCTGGACTCATCAGACCACATGACCTTCTTCCATTGAGTTCAATCTTTATGCTCCCTAGCGAATTGAAGCTGGTTTTGCCGGTGAGCCTCACTGACAAGTGGTTTTCTTAAGGCTACACAATTGTTAAGTCCCAATCCCTTGAGTTCCCTTTGCATTGTGCGTGTGGAAATGCTTGTACTTCCACTATTAAACATATCTCTGAGTTCTACTGTTGTTTTTTCTACAATTTGATTTCACCAAGCGTTTAAGTGATCGCCGATCACGATTATTCAAGATTTGTTTTCCGACCACATTCCTTCCACTTTTTAATGATGCGCTGGACAGTTCTTAACCCTATTTTGGTAGCTCAAGCAATCTCCTTAGATGATGCATGCCAATAATTTGTCCCTTCTGAAAGATTAACATATTTTCCACAACATATTTTCGACATGGTTGTTTAACAAATGTTACTTGCTGCATCAGCACAAGTTGGTCATACCATATACTATAAAGCAAGGGTTCACATACATTTGCAACTCATAGATATGTAATATTGATACATTTCCTCAAGATGATTTAATGACGTTACTGTTAGCATATAATATCACGATTTTTTAGGCTGGATCATGATCATTTTCCATGTTTGGTTTTAAGTCTCATTTGTAACTAACTGAACAATGCAACCAGACCAGTACTAATGTACTAATGTACTAATGAAAACTCAACAAGAGAACTGAAGTAATGAGAGGGCTCATGGTCTAGTGGAATCTTTTTAAACAAACTTTACTTGTAAAGTGGGCGGCACGGTGGCTCGGTGGGTAGCATTGCCGCCTCACAGCAAGAAGGTCCTGGGTTCAATCCCAGGGTGGAGCGGCCTGGGTCCTTTCTGTGTGGAGTCTGCATGTCCTCCTCGTGTCCGTGTGGGTTTACTCTGGGTACTCCGGTTTTTTCCCACAGTCCAAAGACATGCATGTTAGGTTAATTGACTACACTAAATTGGCATTGACTTGAGTGTATGAGTGACTTGTCTTGAGATAACCTTGTCTATGGATGTAACCTTGTGTGTGTCGCTGAACATGGCCTCTGATGCTGATAGCGACGTTAAGTAAATGAATAAACGTAACTCATAAAATGTACTTTACTTATCACTAATAGTGGCAAAAAGCTGACATTGATGATTTTAGATTCAATCATCTCTGCTTTTTGCCAGGTTAAAAAATATATTTGTGACTTGGTAAGTAGTAATCATGTTCAAGTATTTATAGAAGTTGTTTAAAGCACAAATCTTTAAGGTAAATTGTCACATCATCAGTGATGTCTTTCCAATACTTACTTGGTTTCTATTATGGAGTGTCCTTCACCACTTCTGTGCCCAAGTGAGGTCTCCATGTTACCTGCTTTCTGTGTACTCTTTGCGATGCTTCATGTTGAGGTGGTTGCATGCCTATCTTTTATTGCATATTTTGAATAAATTATGTTGTTTGCAACGTGTTGGTTGTGTAAAATCTAAATCTCAAACTAGTTTCAAAATCTGACTTGTTTAGTCACCATGTGCTGTCAAACAAACAAGGACCCCCATACCATGACACATCCTGGCTTTTGGACTTGTAGCTGGTAACAGTCTGGATGGTCCTTTTCATCTTTGGTCTGGAGCACATGGCGTCCATTTGTTCCAAAAAAGATCTGGAATACTGATTTATGAGACGACAGTACACGTTTGAGCTGTATGTTAACGTTAATATGAGCTGTGGAGGGAGAAATATACCAATTACTTCCAAACTTTCTTTGAGGAACAATGGTTTTCAACATTTCCAAATTGGAGATCCTCTTCCCATTTGCACCTGAAAGACTCAACTTTTTTTTGGAAACGTAGTTTTTGTACCAGATCCCAATTGCAATCACTTTGGCATCACCTGTTTGAAATCACATCATTATTTAGTTTGTTTTTATTTTTCACCTCGTTACTAGCCCTAAATTGCTGCCGTCCCTTTTTTTGAAAGTTGACCAGACAAAACGTAAAATATCTTGAATTCTTGCTGCAGTGAAATAAAAGTAAAAGTTTTTTTTCCATACTTTCCCAACTTTTTCTGATTTGGGGTTGTATCATTATATTCCTAGTGGTTCAGCAGTTACAGTTTTTTCTGCAGTCAGTGTATCTTAGATGTGTTTTTTTTGTGTTTGTGAAAATAATGACACTGTAATTGATTGTGCAAGTGTCCTGATTCTGATAAGATGTTGACAGTTCTGCCTGCAGGCTTTAGAAAATACAGTGATTTAGTAGGATGGCCATGTGTGTATGTGGGTGTATTTGCTTTTCAGCATCTGTGACAACATGCCTGTGGGAACAGATGGGATTGTACACTAATTTGGCAGCACTGCCAAGTAATTAACCTGGCAAAGGGATGAAAACCAGTTTGTCTCCTCTGATCTGTGTGTCCTCCCTTATGCATGATAAATTAAATATAGGCTATAAATTGCGAAGTAACATAGTATATTTACTCAACTAATGCGCTTAAATACTATTTTAAAGTACTTGTAGTTGTGTTATTTCATGCTTTTTACCTTTAGTCCAATGCAAAGTAAACATTTTTTCACTTCAACACACTACAACAAAATGTCCATCATTACCGTCCATCCATCAATGTCCAATCATTTTTTGCATGTTTGTCACACTTAAGTGTCTCAATTATTCCAGAACACATCTTGATGATCCCCAAGACTTTTGGGAAAACATTCTGTGGACTGACGAGACAAAAGTTGAACACTTTGGAAGGTGTGTGTCCTATTACATCTGGAATAAACGTAACACAGCATTTCAGAAAAAGAACATTATACCAGCAATAAAATATGGTGGTGGTAGTGTGATGGTCTGAGGCTGTTTTGCTGCTTCAGACTTGCTGTGATAAAAGGAACTATGAATTCTGCTGTCTACCAAAAAATCCTGAAGGAGAATGTCCGGCCATCTGTTCGTGACCTCAAGCTGAAATTGGACTTGGGTTCTGCAGCAGGGCAATGATCCAAAACACACCAGCAAGTCCACCTCTGAATGGCTGAAGAAAAACAAAATGAAGACTTTGGAATGGCCTAGTCAAAGTCCTGACCTGAATCCTATTGAGATGCTGTGGCATGACCTTACAAATGCCGTTCATGCTTGAAAACCCTCCAATGTGGCTGAATTACAACAATTCTGCAAAGATGAGTGGCCAAAATTCCTCCACAACGCTGTAAAAGACTCATTGCAAGTTATCGCAAACGCTTGGTTGCAGTTGTTGCTGCTAAGGGTGGCCCAACCAGTTAGTAGGTTTAAGGGGCAATCAGTTTTTCACACAGGGCCATGTAGGTTTGGATTTTTTTATCCCTTAATAATAAACACCTTCATTTAAAAACTGCATTTTGTGTTCACTTGTGTTGCCTTTGACAAATATTTAAATTTGTTTGACATTCTGAAACACTGAAGTGTGACAAACATGCAAAAAAATGGGAAATCAGAAAGGGGGCAAATACTTTTTCGCACCACTGTACATGTTTGTCTATAATTTTCTTTCTAATCTCCTGAAACAACTCTCCCTTTACCTTTCTGTGGTCCATGATCAATGTGGTACACACCATAGTACCAAACAGCACAGGGACGACTTTTCACCCTTTAAATAGGCAGTCTGGCTGATTACAAGTTTAAAGACACCTGTGATGCTAATTACAGGACACACCTTAGTTTAACATGTCCCTATGGTTAAATTATTAACAATAATTTCTAGGGGTACCGTAATTTTTGTTCAGGCCAGTTTCATTCGTTTTTTTTTTTATTATTATTATTTTTTATTATTCTGTTGAACCACAATTAAAAAGCAATGTCTGATTTTCATTAGATGATTTTGGTTTGGATTCTAACAATTTTGTCTCTCTGTTTGTTTGTTTGTGTGTGTGTGTGTGTGTGTGTGTGTGTGTGTGTGTGTGTGTGTGTGTGTGTGTGTGTGTGTGTGTGTCAGTATTGATACAGATTTCGATACAGGAGTTTTTTTTTTACTTTAATATTATGATTATTATTGTTGGTTCTGTGGTTAATGTTACATGCTGTCTTGCTTTTTGGTGTTTCCAGACTAAAAAATCTCCACACATATTATCTTTTAGTTAAACCAACAGCAAATACTATTTGTTTACTCAGTTGCAGACTGATGTTGCAGCATGCTCATATTAATATGTGGAATGGAAAATGGATCAGTATGGATATCCGTTGAGTGAATGACCTCTCTCTCTCTCTCTCTCTCTCTCTCTCTCTCTCTCTCTCTCTCTCTCTCTCTCTCTCTCTCTCTCTCTCTCTCTCTCTCTCTCTCTGTATTATATATATATGTATATATATATATATATATAATATATATATATATATATAATATATATATATATATATTATATATTATAGATCTATATTATAGATTACATAATTATCTAATCATTTGAAATTAAGTCATAATCTATGTTTGGTTATATCTTGGAGGTATGCACACTTTATGCATGATCTGGACCAGGTGTGAGCTTTTTGTTCAACCCCCCCACTATAACATTTGGAACTGTTAACATTTTCCATGAATATGGCCATTTACGAAAAAGGGTTTTATGAGGCTCCTAGACTGTTTCTGAAGAAGGAAGTTAGAGTATCCCGGTCTTTGTGGACCAACATCTCCAAAAAAAGGTACTTTAAGGAACTAAAATACTTCCTCAGTGCCATTGTCCAGTGGTGCATATGCACATATAACAGAAAGTGTCCAAAGACCTGAATTTTAACCCGGGGCTGGGCTTGTGACATAAAGTTCAGGTAGTACAGCTACAGAAGATGGAGTCTATGATATGCTCTGGATATCTCCTTGCAGGATCTTTCACTAGTCGTCTTGAGTTTATTAAATAGTGGTAGTTCACATCTAAACCAGGTCTACCTTTTAGGAGTTACACTCATTTGCATTATTTTTTTTTTTGTAACCATGGGCTGATTAATCTCTCATGTGTACAGTGTTTGAAAATAGTAAGGATTCATATCACTGATGATTTAATCATTCTAAAAATGAAAGCTGAGCTGAACCTACCAATGAGTATGCATACTAATTTAGTCCCCAAATTTAGCATCTTTTCTCCATATGAAACTGTATGTTTGGAATATTTCCAGATTAGTCAAGGGGGATAAAATCTGAAATCATGGCACCAGCTAAAGACGAGCAGTGTGCGTCACTAGCATTGTGGTACAGAATGGAGAGTGGTTTCTCTCCCACAAATTCAATATTCTGTCTTAAAATATACAGTGTTATATAAACATGCATTAGCACTTGTATACGAATCGATTAAATTTACATATTTAAGAACAAGGCAATGAGGATATAGTTATTTTGAATAAGCAACAAGTTGAAATAGGAAAGCTACTAGAAATACACTCACCAGCCACTTTTTTAAGTACACCTCCTTGTTTCTACACGTATTGTCCATTTTATCAGTTTACTATATAATTGCCCTTTGTAGTTCTACAGGTACAGCCTGTAGCGCATCTGTTTCTCTAGATACTTTAGTAGTCCACTTTACTCTCTTCGCTAATGGGACCACCACAGATCAGGTATTATTTGGGTAGTGGATTATTCTCGGCACTGCACTGTGACACTGATGTGGTGGTGGTGTGTTTGTGTGTTGTGCTGGTATGAGTGGATCAGACCCAGCAGATTCAAAGTATGAACTCCTTTATTTGTGTATTATTTTGTACTTGTGAAATTGTCCACCCTCAGGTCAACATTTCATAATATCTTGGGTGGATAATAAAGTCGGCTATTTCATATCAGCAGACTCTAGTTTCAGGCTGTTGACATTTTCCCTGATAGAGGTGGCATTTCTGTTCAGTCCGAATTGACTGGTCTTAAATGCCAGATTTGGGCACATCAAGAGGCAGTGGATGTTGATGTATTTTATCTCCTTTCAATCAAACACACACAATCAGCTCAAGAATGATTGGCGTGCTTGGTAAAAGTGGGTAAAAATGTGTGAAATGCATTTGTGGTTAATTGGCTTAGTGGCCCCACTTTATATGAATAATTTGGAAGATCTACTTAGAAGAAAGCATATTCCTTCATCAGAGCCCTAAGTATAAGTGCCTGGAGTTCACTGGACACTAGTAAAACTTTGAGATCTATGGTCAGGTAGGTCAAAAATAAAGTTTTAAACTATGAACACTTAATGGTGGTTTGAAAGAAATAAAGAAGAGTGTAAAGAAATTACACTAATACCCATCTTTGATGTTGTGGGTGCGTTTTTGCTACAATGTGATAATTGTTTTCCTAAAAGTTTTTACCTGTTTTTAGGAATGTCAGTAATTCTGGTGCTGAAAATGTATTTTTCGATGGAAACTACAACCCCAAGTCAGAAAAAGTTGGGACAGTATGGAAATGCAATAAAAAAAAAAAAATGCAGTGCTCCAAGATATTTCATGTTTTGTCTGGTCAGCTTCAGTTCATTTGTTAATAAACATCCATTCCCGTAGGCCTATTTTTGGCCTGTAGCACATAGGCAAGGGCACAAGCCTAAATTGGAGAGGCATGATCTCCGATCCCTCAGATGGCACTGCATCAAGAACAGCCATTCATCAATAGCTGATAGAACCACATGTGCAAGGGATTACTTTATCAAACCTTTATCAAGCACAACAATATGGAGTTACATTAACAAATGCCACTTAAACCATTATTGTACAAAAAAACAAACTTCATGTTTACCATGTCCTGCAGCTGTTTCAACTTCACTGGGCTCAGAGGCATCTGGGATATACCATCACACAGTGGAAATGTGTATTGTGGTCAGATGAATCAGTATTCCAGATCTTTGGAAGAAATGCAGGATGTGTGATCCGGACCAAAAGCGAAAAGAACAATCCAGACTGTTATCAGTAACAAATTCAAAAGCCAGGCTCTGTCCTGGTAAGGGGTTGGGGTTGGGGTTGGGGTTAAGGTCATTTTCAGTTGTGATGGCAGCATTAATGCAGAAAAGGACACTAATTTTAGAGCAATATTAATTCCTTCAGGACAACATCTATTCCAGACATGTCCATGCATTTATCAACAATGCAGGTCAAAACATGTCAAATCAGAAAACATTGGGGCTTCTCTATGCAAATCTCGTCCAGTGTTTGTGGAACATTGCTTTTCAAAAGAATTGGGATTGTGGTAGCCTAGCGGTTAAGATTGGACTACGGACCAGAAGGACCAGGGTTCAAATCCTACCTCTGCCAAGCTGCCACTGCTGGGTCCTTAAGCAAGGCCCTTAACCCACAATTGCTTGGATTGTAAGTCGCTCTGGATAAGGGCATCTACTAAATGATATAAATGTAAATGTATTTCAATAATTTTCTTACACATTTGTGTTAGAAATCCTCTGCCCATCTTTACTCTTCAAAGACTTTGCCTTTTCTGGATACTGCTTTTGTACCAAATCATGATATAATCACTTGTTGACATAACCTGTTTGAAATCACATTATTTAGTTTTTTACGTCATTACTAGCCATAAATCGCCCCGTCCTAACTTTTTTTGTAACGTGCCACAGGCCTGAAATGCAGGAATGGTTGTTTATTAACAAATAAAATGAAATGAAATATCCTGGGCTCATACTGTCTGCAATGAAATAAAAGTCAAAGTACATGTAAGGAGCGCTACATTTTATTATGTTTGCATTTTCCACACCGTCCCAACTTTTTCTGGTTTGGGACTGTACATGCACTAGATGTGATATACATAAAGTATACCACATCAATCTGTTTCCTTGGCACTATAGAGTCATAAAGTGCCATTATTAGACCTGGTTAGCTTGCAGTTCTGACTTTTTATTCCAAGTGCTTTATTTCTTATAGAGAGCGTTATAATTGTCTGTATTTATTGTTTCTTCTTTATCAAACCTGTGGCTATAAACTGACGGGTTTCTTTTGGTCTGTGCCCCTTCAGCTGCTGGGCTTTGTTTATGCCTGCTATGTTGTGAGTGCCATCACAGAGGAAGAAGACAGCTGTGAGTAAACACCCTTTGCTCTGCCCTTTTCCTCTTTGTTTCGATCTTCCTCACTCTCTCCTTTTGTTTTCTCAATATCATGTACACCAACAGCCTCCTACTGTGCAGTCTATTTACAGCAATGTCATCCACCACACGCTTCCCTTCTCTTTATCTCATTTTGCTTTTTTCTTTTTGTTTATTTCCATAGAAGAGCATCTAAGCTTCTCTCTGTGTCCCTGTCTCTCTCCCTCTCTCCCTCCTGTACATGTGTGCGAATGCGTGTGTTAAGGGAGTCCAGTTAGCATTGAATATTTGGTATTAGTTTTAGTTTCAGTTCCTCCCATGCTGCTTGGGAGGAGCATGCTATATTGGGCAGCAAGTGTACTTGCTGTTTGTGTAGCATTTCTGGATTTTACCAGGACCCTAGCCCAACGCCCAACACTTTCGCATCCAAGCAGTCCCATACATATATACTGGGCCAGTTTAGAGCAACTAGTTAACCTAATGCATATGTTTGGAATGTGGGAGTAAACCGGAGCACCCAGAGTACATTTACATTTACAGCATTTAGTAGATGCTTTTACCCAGAGAGACTTACACCTAATACATCCAAGCAATTGTGGGTTAAGGGCCTTGCTCAAGGACCCAATAGTGGCACCTTGGAAAAGGTGGGATTTGAACCCTGGACCTTCTGGTCCATAGTCCACTACCTTAACTGCTAGGCTACCATAGTCCCACCTGGGACTGTGTGACAGACTAACCCCACCCAGACACAGGGAAAGCATACTCCACACAAGCAGGGTCTGTATGGGATATCATGAAATGTTGAGGCATTCAGTAAAAGCTGAGCATTCAAATAAATCAGATTTTGCACAAACTTGAAGAGTCAATGCGAGGTTGAGTACACACTGTCATTACAGCAATAGGAGAAACATACTAAATGCTAACAAATTGATGGACTTTTTTCTTTTTACTCAAATTGGTGTGCTGATTATATGATTTGTAATGAAAAATGTTGTATTAAATTTTAGATTTTCTTCGTTTCTCATATTTTTCTTTAAAAAAAGATACTGGGGTGCCACGGTGGCTTGGTGTGTAGCACTGCCACCTCACAGCGACAAGGTTCTGAGTTCAATCCCAGGTGGAGTGGTCTAGGTCCTTTGTGTGGAGCTTGCATGTCATCCCTGTGTCTGCGTGGGTTTTCTCCAGGTCCTCTGGTTTCTTCCCACAGTCCAAATACATGTGTGATGGGTTAATTGGTATTTCTGAAGGGGTGTGAGTATTGCTGGCTGGGCACTGGCTTTTCTGCAACCCTGATCAGGGGTTGCTCAGAAATGGAACGAATAAATGAAAACAGAGACTTTTTGAGTTCAACAAAAAAAGATTTGTTTTTCGTGTTTGAATCACTTAATGAGTATTGACTCTGAGGAGGCCATGAACTGATGAAGGTCCTGGCAGTGGAGTCTCACTCTAGTACTACCTCACAAGGAGCTACAGGGTGTGAGTATCTTCAGGGAGGTGGAGCAAAGGGAACATGGGTCCAGGTGATAAGGTGGTCTCTGAAAGTGGGCGGCACAAACTTAGAAATGGCAGGACATTCCACGGTACAGCACTGAAGAAGCAAGGTGTGGGAGAATGGTTTCTGGATCCTCATTGGCAGGGTGCATGAGGGACAGAGAGTCAGCATTGAGACTCTTAACTGCTCGGGTGAGAAGAATTGGTGTTGAGTGTGAACTGAGAGTAAAAGACTGATCACCTTGGCGAGGCTTAAGGAGGTGAGGGTTCTGGATGTATTCTAGATTCTGTTGGCCAGTGACGTCTAAAGTGCCAGGTAATTGGATAGGAGTTCTCGGTCTCTGATACTGTAATTACACTCTAAATGGTAAAAGTTTATGAGAATAGAATGTCAGCCATTGGGACACTGCACTCGGATGCTACTACCCTGACTATGAATGGTAAGCCAGATCAGGATAGACAAGCAATTCACAAGAAATGAGTGGGGTGGCAATAAAGCTGAAAGTCTTTAATAGAGCCAGTTGTATCCCAGTTCCGGTTCTGCTGCGTGTGTTGCATGTGTTTGATTTGGACTGGGAGACTGGACGAACAGATTAAAATGTCATTGACATTGGAGGTATTGGTCATTGGAGATATTGGTCATGCAGGACATCATTCTGGAATGATTAGAAAACTGATGGGGTGTTGGACAGGCCAAAGGGCATAACAAGATATTCATAATGGCTGGTGCTTGTACTGAAGGCCGTTTTCCATTCCTCTCCCTTGTGGAATGTGAATGAGGCTATAGGCAGAACCTGTTTATCAGCCAGGGAGAGCAGGCAGATCCGTGCATTGGATAGTGTGGTGCCCTTGATGAGGTTGTTCGTGCAGATGGAGGCCTAGGGCTATATTCATAAAGTTTCTAAGAATATTATTAGAGAACTCCTAACTTAGCTTAAAAACTCCCAGCTAGGACTTTAAGCTTAAGAGTGATTCAGAACCGATCTGAGAGTGAGTCTGAGCAAGGAGAACGCGAAAAACTTTTATCTCAAAGAAGAGACGGAGTTGACCTGGTTGCAGGGTGTGACACATTCTTTTGAGGAATGTGATTGGTTGTCACCCAACACGCACACAAACACACTCTTAATTAAGGAAATATTGCATAGCCTATTATAAGCCTTTGAAATAATAGGCATAGGCTATTTCTGCGTGCTTTACACTAATCACACGTGTTTATTTGCTTATTTTACTGACAGTTTATTTACCATGCTGGTAATTTTTGTCACCTACTTAATCTATTGGATAGTCTACGAACTGGAGAAAATGTGGCTACGCTCTTTTCAGGTATGATTGCTGCCGTGTCTAATCTATTGAACTGGAGATGGTTCGTATGTATTCATTTTGAATACATTTGCATTCATGTTGCTCTGGATAGGACATGTGAGCAGATGAACCACAAACATTACTGCTGCATGATCTAATGGGCAGAGTTTGATTAACTCATTTTTGTTCAGTGTTTGGAGAACATTACTTCTGCCCTGTCATCTTTTCTGAGTTTTCTCCTCTGTTTAAGTGAACTACTAAGCCTCCTAAAAATCCTACTGTCTAGGAGTTTTCCATCTTAGGATCTCTTTTAGGGGTTAAGATACTTCATGAATAATGTTTTTTGTTATGTAGGATATACTCCTTCTTAGAATTTTTTCACTAGGAGCTATGCTTAACACTAAGAATCTTTATAAGTTTGGTGACATTGACTTTACTGAACACCTCTGCACAGTCTGCATACACATCGGGAACTTTGCTACAACCAGGCTAGAAGCTTGGAAACCAAAACAGTGTTGATGGCAGAAGGATGACAAGCAGATTAGCTCACAGTAGGGCCAGGAGCTGGAGGGATTGTGGTGAGCACACCCGCTGTGTTACCAAGTGGCATTTGGGCAGTGTGCCTTGAAGATTCAGGCGTGGTACCAGTGGGACAGTGAGCTAGCACAAAGTCATATCTGGAACGAACTGGTGTGCTGGAAGTAGGCGCCAGACTCCAGGAGCTGGACCAGCTTGATAGTAAGGCTGATTAATTCTTCCCACGTGCAGACAGAGTACCAGAATGCTAGTTCAACCTGGAGATCAGAGCACAGGCTGTGAAGAGGGCAGAATCTCTTCAGCCACTCTTTCCTGCCAGCATACAGAATTCAGGCGTATATTCTGGCTCAGATCTTCAGCCCTGAGGGAGGTTCAACAGTAAGTCCCTGCTTCTCAATCCATCACGGTGCTGATTGAGGATGTTCTGGAAGGCATTCATAAATTGGTTGTAGTCCCTGATCTAACATCTGCCATGATTCTGTACCCCATTAGCTTAGGACAGCGAAGCAACTGGTGAGGACAATGACATGAAAAGTAGAACTGGGGGCTGGTTAGCAACATAGAGAGAACACTACAGCAAAAACACTCCGAATCACAGTCGTACTTTTCCGCAGACGGCGACTTGCAATCAGGGTGGGTGGTCGGTCAGATTTCCAAGTACCTCTTGTTGTGGGTGGTGAGGCCTCTGGTGGAGAGGATAAGGCTGCTAAGAGGGTGGCTGTCTGTTGAGTGAGATCTGACACGGTGGTAACCAGGGTGGTGAGATACTGGTGCTGTGTTAACTCTTATGGCATGGTTGACATAGCTCGGTAAGCTCCTGTCCTTGTCTGTGGTGAAACTGGCTCGCACCTTCTCCATAGTCAACAAAGTCAAATGTAACAATCACTGAGAGCAGAGACTAATGCTAGGGACAGGTTCATGTTCAAGTTTGCGTTATTGTAAACTCAGGCAGGCAAGGGCAGAGCAAGAGTCAACATAGTGAAACAGACGAGAGTCCATTACAGGGAAAGCGAACAGATGATGATATGGTATAGACAGAGTGAGGCTTGAAGAGTTGAGGGCTGTTCACAGCTAGTCTGATTTTTTCGCATGATTTTTAACGTAGTGGGACCTTCACACCAAGTTCACTGTGTTTCTTGTCTAAACACTCTGCTTTTGCTTTCTTTAATTTGCCTTCTCTTGTGTCACAGAGTGAGCAGCACGGTGGCTCGGTGGGTAGCACCATTGCCTCACAGCAAGAAGGTCGTGGGTTTGATCCCAGTTGGACCGGTATGGGTCCTTGCCGCATGACCAGTCCAAAGACATGCTTTAGGTTAAATGATTATGCTAAAGTGACACTTAGAGTGTGTGTGTGTTTGTGCTCGCCCCATGATGGATTGGCGCTCTGTCCTGCGACGCTGTTTAAGATTAAGCGGATAAGACAGTGAACGAATGAGTAATGAGAATGAGAATATGTGTAACAGAGATTTCGCCATGTCTTTTTCATATCGTCAACTTACAAAAACAAAGACACAACAAAGTTTAATGAGGGAAGCTACAGTTTGTGTTTTTTGTGAGCATGAACAGACTAAAATACACTTAGATAAACAAAAAAACTGTTACATAGAGTAACTGTGAGGTTTTCACCGTCATTCCCCAGCCATTCAACCTGTGCTCGGCCATATATTTCTTTAACCTCCACACAGCAGGATGAACTGTTCTGCCTGGCAACGGAGCTCTGATTGGTCAGCCTGATTTTAACACACCTGAACAACACAGCAATTAGAACAGACTCAGGACTCTGCGTGTCCTACCTGTGTTTGTGTTGGGTTATTCCAAGTACTCCAGTTTCCTTCTACAGTCCAAAGACATGCATTAGGTTAATTGATTAATTTGCCTGACCCAATTCTGTATATATGTATATATTAGTCTTGATGTAACCTTGTGTGTGTTGGTGAAATGGCCATTGATTCTGATAGCAACGTTAAATAAACAAACAGAACAGCCTCAGATTAAAAATTTTACGCGGCATCGCAGTCCATCAGTTTTGGGTTCTTGTGAAGGACGGGCTTAGTATACGCGTGTTCTTTTTCAAAACTTGCCATGCATTTTTTTCCATCTGTAAAAATCAGATTTGGTGTGAAAAAACCTTAACACTCAGAAAAACATTGAAATTGTGACACTGCAGGGAACCGAGTGAGAAGTTGCAGAAAAAATAGGTGGAACAGCTGTGATGCATTTGTATGCAGGTGAATGGGAGCATAAAGTAGTGGATATTTGGCTGGGAGCTGTTTGTGTGTGCGTGTGTGCGTGTGTGTGTGTGTCTGTATGTGTGTGTGGAATGTTGGTGATTGGAGTCCAGGCTGTCGGATGATGCAACCTTGGACATGATACACCCATAGTATTTTTGTTCCACATCATTATGTATAGTATGTACCACTGCGCCACTGCAATAAAACAAAAAGCCTAACAAACACAGCAGCTCTAATTGTTTGTGCAGTGCAGTAGCATCTTTTTGAAGTACAAGCCAAGATAAGAGTCACCAGAAGCCTGCAGATACATGACTGGCCAATTTAGGGCATGCAAACAACGGCCACACTTCAGTGCCAGTTCCCTATCAGTTGCAGAGCAGAACTCGATGTGTTATGTCTGGCGCACAACTTTTCAACAGAGTCTTTTCCACTCTGTTGAAAAGTTATGTTTTGTATATTTAAGTGTTGTGATGATACCTCGTGTACCAGTTTAAAGCCAAGAAACTGCCACCCTAATACATTCTTTCATAACCCTCATTAAAAGTGCTATGCGAACTAGTTTAATTCCAGTTGGTGACCAGGATAAAAATGGCTCTACTCCCATTTGTTGTGTCACATTTGTCAGGCTTCTCACAGTACAGGCAACAGTTTCACACCATATGCCTTTTGACATTCCTCTGATTTGGCAAGAACCAATGCTTCAGATTGCTGCGTCTGTCTGACAAATATAAAGGATTTAACTAATAAATCTATTAACATACTGGTAAATATCCTAATTTACCATCTGCTCTGAAAGCAGTACCTCACAGACAGGAATTGCCTGTGCCAGATCCTCTCAAAAACATGACACTGTGTGACAATGTGCAGTAATGAAATGACTGGCTTCTCAAGCTTCAATAAATCAGTAAGTCATACAGTTAATTTACAGTATTTGCAATTTAGAAAGATAAGCTAAGATGTGTTGTAATATAATGCGACTTTGTATTAGACAGCACATCTTCCTCTGGGGGGATATAAGAATCCCTGTGCTATGGCTAACCAGTAATATGATCATATGTGAACATATGTGCTTCTCGTATTTAAAGAAACGGCACACAGTCGGCTGCATATCCATGATGCAAATCTCCTGTTCCACCACATCCCAAATGTGCTCAATTGGATTGGGATCTGGTGACTGGCCCTTTGAGTACAGTGAGGCATTTCAGTGTTATGTTCAAGAAGCCAGTTTGAGATGATTTGAGCATTGTGCCATGGCACATAGAACATGGTACACTGTGGTCATAAAGAGTTTGACATGGTCAGCACCAATACTCAGGTAGGCTGTGGTGTTTAAACAATGCTCAATTAGTATTAAGGGGCCCAAAGTGTTCCAAGAAAATGACACCATTACACCACCAACACCAGGCTGGATCGTTGATGCTAGGCAGGATGGATTCATGCTTTCATTGTGTTTACGCCAAATTCTGACCCTACCATCCGAATGTCACAGCAGAAATCAAGACTCCATGTCTTTCCAATCTTCTGTTGTCCAAATTTGGTGAACTCATGCAAATTGTAGCCTCAGTTGCCTGTTCTTAGCTGACAGGAGCCATTTGGTGTGGTATTCTGCTGCTGTAGCCCATCTGCTTGAAGGTTTGATAGGTTGTGCTTTCAGAGATGCTCTTCTGGATACCTTGGTTGTAAGGAGTGGTTATTTTACTTACTGGTGCCTTTCTATAAGCTAGAGACAATCTGGCCATTCTGACTACTGGCAGCAATTTTCAACAATAGAACTGCAGCTCACTGGATATTTTACTCTTTTTGCACTATTCTCTGTAAACCATAGAGATTGTGGTGGCAGAGAATATCTATACATATACACTCCTGATCAAAATCTTAAGACCAGTTAAAATATTTCAAGAATTTGCATTTTGCACTATTGGATCTTAAGAAGGTTCTAAGTAGAGCTTCACAATGCTAAAAGAAGAAATCGGCACAAGAGACAAAATCTTTTGAGCAGGGAATTTTTTGAAAACTGCATTTACACTCAAACATGATTTTTTTCCACTGATCAAAAGTTTAAGACCAAAACCCGAAAACCCCCTCTAAACAGAAATCAAATTGTCAAAAAAAGGACTCAGTAATGAGTAGCTCCACCAGTCTTGTTGATCACTTCAAGCAATCGTTTAGGCATGCTCGATGCCAGTGTTTTCAGGAGGGTAGTGGGAACATTGCTGTGTTGAAGTGTTGAAGATGGCTTCACGAAGGGGATCCACTGTCTGGAACTGATGTCCATTTTTGTAAACTTCCCTTGCCATCCATCCCCAAATGTTCTCAATCGGATTTAGATCAGGGGAACACGCAGGATGGTCCAACAGAGTGGTGTTATTCTCCTGGAAGAAGTCCTTTGTCAGATGGGCATTGTGAACTGCAGCATTGTTCTGTGGAAAAACCCAGTCATTACCACACAGACGAGGGCTCTCAGTCATGAGGGATGCCCGCTGCAACATCTCCACATAGCCAGCTGCTGTTTGACGCCCCTGCACAACCTGAAACTCCATTGTTCCATTGAAGGAAACGCACCACAAATCATGATGGCGCCAACCCACAGTGTCCCATGTTTGGTGCGCTCTTGCAAAGTCCAAACGGGCAATTTTGTGGCGTTGAAGATGTGGCCTTTGAAGACGTTTTTTTGTTTCTGAAGCCCTTCACTCGCAGATGCTGTCTGATGGTTATTGGCATCAGTAATGGCCTTAATTTGGGTAGAGGATCGTCCCGTGTCTTGACAGACAGCCAATCGGATCCTGCGGCTCAGCGCTGGTGAAATTTATTTGGGTCTACCACTTGACTTTTTTGTTCCATAACCCTCAGGATCATTTAAAAAATTTTACTGCGTCCAACCTCAGCAGCGATGGCACGTTGTGAGAGGCCTTACTTATGCAGCTCAACAATTTTACTACTTCAAAGTCAGTGAGCTTTTTTGCTTTTGCCATCAGGAGGTCTTGACAGTGTAAATACTTGACAGAAAATGACATGGAATCCAAATTTTTGCACAGCTTTTGGCTTTTAAAGGCTATGGTCTTAAACTTTTGATCAGCTTAAAAAATCATGTTTGAGTGTAAATGCAGTTTTCAAAAAATTCCCTGCTCAAAAGATTTTGTCTCTTGTGCCGATTTCTTCTTTTAGCATTGTGAAGCTCTACTTAGAACCTTCTTAAGATCCAATAGTGCAAAATGCAAATTCTTGAAATATTTTAACTGGTCTTAAGATTTTGAGCAGGAGTGTATATATACAATGGGGAAAAAAATATTTAGTCGGCCACTGATTGTGCAAGTTCTCCTACTTAGAAAGATGAGAGAGGTCTGTAATTTTCATCATAGGTACACTTCAACTATGAGAGACAGAATGAGGGAAAATAAATCCAGGAAATCACATTGCAGGATTTTTAAAGAATTTAATTGTAAATCATGGTGGAAAATAAGTATTTGGTCACCCACAAACAAGCAAGATTTCTGGCTCTCACAGACCTGTAACTTCTTCTTTAGGAATCTCTTCTGTCCTCCACTCGTTACCTGTATTAATGGCACCTGTTTGACCTCGTTATCTGTATAAAAGACACCTGTCCACAGCCTCAAACAGTCAGACTCCAAACTCAACCATGGCCAAGACCAAAGAGCTGTCGAAGGCAGAAAATTGTAGACCTGCAGCAGGCTTGGAAGAGTGAATCTACAATAGGCAAGCAGGTTGGTGTGAATGAAATCAGTCTAAAAATGAATCCTTGGTACTTTGTTTAAATTAGTTCCTTTTATTACATAGTAAGAAAAATATCAAGCAGGGAAAATCAGTATTGCACAAGTCTGGTTCTGTCATTGCACAGTGTGCTTACATTTTTTACAGGCAGAAGCAGGTGGGATTTCAGTTTTGGAGTCTCATGTTCCATTATTATATTCTAGGCAGATTATTTATTCAACCAAACCCAAATATATCATTATAGCTGTGATTTTATGTTGGTAACATAGATGACAGTTTGCAGGCTAGTTTGTGGTTGCCTCATAGTCCTTAAATTATTTCAGTATCAGATATAGCTAGCATAGTATGACAGCGTTATGGATCACAAAGAGTGATGTCACATTTTAAACAGAACACAAACTAGTTCTGTACTAATTTCCTGAAAGTCTGTCCTAAAAAGACAAATATGACATTCTATATAATTGAAGTCAATCATTCAAGAGTTTCATGGTTACAACAATCAAAAAAAGAGCTTAGGTACAGCTTGTACGGCATTTCTTAATGTTTTGTATGCACACAATACAAAATTGCATACAGTGGGGCAAAAAAGTATTTAGTAGTGATGAACAGTGATGTTTTGGGGCTGTCGCTGGGCAAAACGGACTTTCAACTCCCTCCACAAATGTTCTATGGGGTTGAGGTCTGGAGACTGGCTAGGCCACTCCAGGACCTTGAAATGCTTTTTACGGAGCGACTCCTTCGTTGCCTGAGCGGTGTGTTTGGGATCATTGTCATGCTGGAAGACCCAGCCACGTTCCATCTTCAATGCTCTCACTGATGGAAGGAGGCTTTGGCTTAAAATCTCACAATACGGATCAGTTGTCCTGTCCCCTTTGAGGAAAAACAGCCCCAAAGCATGAGGTTTCCACCCCCATTCTTCACAGTAGGTATGGTGTTCTTGGGATGTAACTCAGCATTCTTCTTCCTCCAAACACGGCGAGTTGAGTTTTTACCAAAAAGTTCTATTTTCGGTTCATCTGACTACATGATATTCTCCCAATCCTCTTCTGGATCATCCATATGCTCTCTGGCAAACTTCAGACGGACCTGGACATGTACTGGCTTAAGCATTGGGACACGCCTGGCACTGCAGGATCCGAGTCCCTCTCAGCGTAGTGTGTTACTGATGGTAGCCTTTGTTACTTTGGTCCCAGCTCTCTGCAGGTTATTCATCAGATCCCTCCGTGTAGGTCTGGGATTTTTGCTCACCATTCTCATGATCATTTTGACTCCACGGGATGAGATCTTGCGTGAAGCCCCAGATCGAGGGAGATTATCAATGGTCTTGTATGTCTTCTATTTTCTTACAATTGCTCCCACAGTTGATTTATTCACACCAACCTGCTTGCCTGTTGTAGATTCACTCTTCCCAGCCTGCTGCAGGTCTACAACTTTCTTCATGGTGTCCTTCGACAGCTCTTTGGTCTTGGCCATGGTTGAGTTTGGAGTCTGACTGTTTGAGGCTGTGGACAGGTGTCTTTTAATACAGGTAACGAGTGGAGGACAGAAGAGCTTCCTAAAGAAGAAGTTACAGGTCTGTGAGAGCCAGAAATCTTTCTTTTGTGTGGGTGACCAAATACTTATTTTCCACCACAATTTACAATTAAATTCTTTAAAAATCCTACAATGTGATTTCCTGGATTGTTTTTTTTTCTCATTTTGTCTCTCATAGTTGAAGTGTACCTATGATGAAAATTACAGACCTCTTTGTAATCTCAGTTCTCTCTTTCTAAGTCGGAGATCTTGCACAATCAGTGACTGACTAAATACTTTTTTGCCCCACTGTGTTTGAGCACACGTGATGCAAACATTTTATTTGATGTTTATATATTATTTTATTATATAAACAGCTCTAAAATTATTTTTGGAAATGACTAAGGACTTCATTTCAACTACAGAGAATGTTGTCAAATTATAACCAAAGGAGCAAGGACAAAGGGACTGAAGCAAATGTAAAGAATGTGATCTGTGAGAGTCATATACCAGGCTTTCACAAAAAAAAATAGCTTTTGGTGCCTCTTGTGACCCCAAGCACTGGTGCTACTCCATTAATCAGCACCAAGTTGCCTCCAGGGGGCTGTAAAATTTTGGTAGGGATTGCAAACATCAAAAATGCAATTGGCTTTCCATTTACTGCCATTTTCCTCTTCTCTTTGCTTTTTTGATGTGCCGGTAGTCTTCTCAGAGGCCTGTTGCCAGTGCCGAACTGTGTTTTCAAAACAGATTAATTGTACAAGGGAGAATTTGTATAAATAATTGTAAGATGAATGCTTTATGTTGACCTTTGTTCGTCACCTCAGATTTGTCATAGTGGCAGATTTATTTTCCTGCTGAGGTTGAGAGAGAGAGAGCATATGTCTCACTGACTTTCATTTGAAGTGTGAGATTAAACTTGCCTCGAGAGTGTCTCAGATGTCTTTGTTCCAGTTTCTGAAGTTTGCTGTACTCATCCTCTTCTGTCAAAGGTGATTGGAATTGTAGTCTACATTTTTCAACTTTCTTTGATCTATTACACTTTGTTCCCTCTTTCTTGCTCTCTCTTTCTCTCGCACTCCTGATGTCATGAAGGGCATTCACAATAATTTAAATGTTTGTTACTTCTAACATGTAAATTTGTGTTTTTACAGTAATCTTTTCTCTGTGTGAGTGTGTGAATGTGTGAGTGAGAGTGATGAGATAACAGCCAAGACTTAAGTTTTAGCAGTTACCTGCATATTCAGGAAATGTACAATGTCCTAAAATTGTGATATTATAAAAAATTCATTGTCTATAGTTTTTCAACACTGAATCTAACAACACACATATTTACAATTCATAATGAATATTGGTAGATCTCAGGGAACTGTATTTTATTTTTACATTGTTTTTCCAATTACTGTTACTAGTTTTCAGCACAGTATTAGCAAGTACATAAAATGTAACCACATGGCATCCATGCTAATAGCATTAGGGCACTGAGCACATTCTAATGATTTGCCAATAATTTGTATTATTACAATAAACAAATAACTTTTACAAATAATTTCGTTAAAAGGAAAGTAAGTTGAGATTGACTTTCTCATAATTGTAATATCATCAAATACACAGAACAAAACAAGGGAGAACTTATTTTTGATCTTCCCATTGTCTTCATAACATCCTATGCTTCAGAAGCTTCCTATTGAACACATGACTTGTGGTATGTTCCCTAACTTTCAAACGTTAGGATAACAGGACAGAGTGAAATTCTGGGGACATCACTAAAATATGTATTTTGAAGCAACATATTAAGGATTTCTTATGAAAAATATACAGTGGGGCAAAAAAGTATTTAGTCAGTCACTGATTGTGCAAGTTCTCCTACTTAGAAAGATGAGAGAGGTCTGTAATTTTCATCATAGGTACACTTCAACTATGAGAGACAAAATGAGAAAAAAAATCCAGGAAATCACATTGTAGGATTTTTAAATAATTTAATTGTAAATTGTGGTGGAAAAAATTTAGTATTTGGGTTTGTGGGTATTTGGTCACCCACAAACAAGCAAGATTTCTGGCTCTCACAGACCTGTAACTTCTTCTTTAGGAAGCTCTTCTGTCCTCCACTCATTACCTGTATTAATGGCATCTGTTTGACCTTGTTATCTGTATAAAAGACACCTGTCCACAGCCTTAAACAGTCAGACTCCAAACTCAGCCATGGCCAAGACCAAAGAGCTGTTGAAGGACACCAGGCAGAAAATTGTAGACCTGCACCAGGCTTGGAAGAGTGAATCTACAATAGGCAAGCAGGTTGGTGTGAATAAATCAACTGTGGGAGCAATTGTAAAACATACAAGAACATTGATAATGTCCCTTGATCTGGGGCTCCACACAAGATCTCATCTCGTGGGGTCAAAATGATCATGAGAACGGTGAGCAGAAATCCCAGAACTACACGGAGGGGCCTGATGAATGACCTGCAGAGAGCTGGGACCAAAGTAACAAAGCTACCATTAGTAACACACTACGTCGAGAGGGAAGGTCCTGCAGTACCAGGCGTGTGCCCCTGCTTAAGCCAGTCCATGTCCAGGTTCGTCTGAAGTTTGCCAGAGAGCATATGGATGATCCAGAAGAGAATCCCAAAATAGATTAAACCAAAATAGAGCTTTTTGGTAAAAACTCAGCTTGCTGTGTTTGGGGGAAGTAGAATGCTGAGTTGTGCCATACCTACTATGAAGTATGAGGGTGGAAACCTCATGCTTTGGGGCTGTTTTTCTGCGAAAGGGACAGGACGACTTCTGTGTTAAGGGACGAATGAACGGGGCCATATATTGTGAGATTTTAAGCCAAAACCTCCTTCCATCAGTGAGAGCATTGAAGATGGAACGTGGCTGGGTCTTCCAGCATGACAATGATCCAAAACACACCGCTCGGGTGATGGAGTGGCTCCATAAAAAGCATTTCAAGATCCTGGAGTGGCCTAGCCAGTCTCCAGACCTCAACCCCATAGAAAATTTGTGGAGGGAGTTGAAAGTCCGTGTTGCCCCAAAACATCACTGCTCTAGAGGAGATCTGCATGGAGGAATGGGCCAAAATACCAGCTACAGTGTGTGCAAACCTGGTTAAGACTTACAGGAACGTTTGACCTCTGTCATTACCAACAAAGGTTATGTTACAAAGTATTGAGTTGAACTTTTGTTATTGACCAAATACTTATTTTCCACCATAATTTACAATAAAATTCTTCAAAAATCCTACAATGTGATTTCCTAGATTTTTTTTTTCCATTTTGTCTCTCATAGTTGAAGTGTAAGTATGATGAAAATTACAGACCTCTCTCATCTTTCTAAGTAGGAGAACTTGCACAATCAGTGACTGACTAAATACTTTTTTGCCACACTGTACAAACTAAACAGTATATTTAGAAAGGATGACTGGTACCAGAATTTTTCTTAGAAAATTTAAATATAAAAAAAATTATGATAGCCTGACTACATATTGCACAAATGTGTGTTTGGTAAAGCACATTATTATGGCTCAGAATAAAGATAAACAAAAATCTGCAGAATGTAAACACCATAAAATAATCTGAACAATACAGCACAAAACAGCACTGCTTATGTTGTGATAAATCTGTAGTATTCAGGTAAAATTTTTGCTGGGGTTAAAAAAACAAATCACCAAACAGCTTGGCTGAGTACAGGCACCTCCGGGTCCACACACTCGTCTGAAGGATTTGTCTCCATATTCTCTCTAGCTCTTTAGATATAAATTCTGAAAAAATATTTATTATATTTAGTTTCTATTTCCCACATGACCAAAAACAGCATCAAGCTTATCTGTTTCTGATTCTGCCTAATGCTTAAAATCTCTGTGGTGAGATTATATGCTCTTTTCTTTTTTGAAGTATCTATATGGAGCAGGGACTTGAATCTTGGACCAAGTGTCTTGGAACATAGCATTCCTATTACACAACCTGCCACATGTACAACTACACCATGCCTGAACTGTTGGTCTAGAGCTTCAGCTGGCTCTCCTGCCATGCAGATGACTGCCAGTAGCGCCGATTGATGAACAGCTTTTTTTTAACATAAAATCTTGATGTATTCGATTTACAGATCTTATCGTATCGAAACCACCATATCGAAAAAAATAATTATTACTATGTGTATTGTGACACATCTAGTAGTGAGTTATTGATTAAGAGCACAGAGTATATTAACAACCACTGATGCCATGTGTAGCATGATACTCCGGCAGCATTAGATATAGCAGCATAGCTAGAAAGGGAAGAACCAGAAGGTATCAATGCCAAGAGGGGTCACTTGAGACATCAGCAACCCACCTCCCCAGCAATCAACAAACCTGAGTGATTGCACTTGGGAGCCAAGAAGACAGCAACCCAACAACTCAGATCACCATAAATCTCTTTGACTATGAACCCCCGACTCTGCCCTTAGTTTAAGACAAGAATGCACAAGTCAAGATCAAAAGGAGCGAAGCCCAGCCCAGCCGGACTGCCCACCTGACACTCCCGGCCAAAGGTATGACAAGGCAGGCAGGCCAGACATGACCCCAGAAGCCAGCCCTAGTAATTCGAGCCACGAATCCCAGTCTAAGTCTAGCCAAAAGCCTGTGCAAACAAGTTTGACTTTAGCCTAGGCTTAAAAATGTGTTTGAATTAAATTGGGGAGTTTATTCCATAGTTAGAGGCCAAGTATGAGAAAGCCCTTCCCCCTGCTGTGACTTTTTTATTCTTTTTCATTCTTTTTTTTAAACTAGATGAGTTAGACATAGTTGACATTTCATGTGATGCAATGGCTCTTTCGCCCCTTGAAAGTATCAATCAGATAAGCCCACGGATGGCCATCGTCCCACTCAATACGATAGATCACTTGTAGAAATCTTGAGTGAAATGTCCCATAAATCAGATCTAACGTTTCGGTTTGTTATACTTCTGCTCTGACACCGAATGTGTACGTCAAGCTGAAGTTTGAAATTTTATTTGCCAGGAATATACTTGAAGCACATGTGTATGTAGGTTTATTATTTGTAACCTTGGCAACCAGGTTGCATGGGAGGATGTGAAACTGAGTCTCAGCTGTTTGCAGTGGGGAAGATAATGAGTAAAGAAAGAGTCTGGGCAAATTCATCAGAGTAAATGTATCCATTTTCCTTTCAGAAAAATCTACTTAAGAACAGTAAAGAAGTATTTGTACTTAGTTACTACACACCACTGCAAATTAGTACATTAATGATGGTTACATTACTATATAGACCCATTCATAGATACATAGTATGTCAGTTGGAATGGCATCTCAGTCTCTTGACAGTGATGACTTGACGAAGATCAGAATGTGCTCTTTATTGCTGCGTACATTCAAAACAAGCTGCTGTCTGGATTCCTTGAAAACGAATACATTTGTAGCCTGTTGTGTATCTGGTGTTCATACATCAGCCATGTAGCCCTGTTTTATGGATGACTTTAATGGAGGTAGCCAGCATTTTAAAGGAGCTAACTTATTGATGGCAAAATGAGACCAATTAGGTCTGTAGAAACGTTGAAAATATCACAGTGCCATGTCATTATACTCAAGCCAGTTAAAATATCAGCTGTTACATTTTATTAATTTTGAAAGAAAGGAAAGGTCAAAAAAAGGAAAGGAGCCAAATGTTTAAGACCACTAGTGAATATTTACTTTTTCTTAAATTTAATACGATGGTTATTTTTTCAAATTATATAATCATCATAATTTTGTAATATTTGTGAAAAGTTGCGTCTTTAAAAAATAAATATGATGGTCCATGATATGTCAATTGATTGCACAATATTCCAAAGAGCATCTTCTGATGTTGCTGAATGCTTGGCTTTTTTGTTTTTAAGTGCTCCCATAAATATGTGATGGGATTTAGGTCAGGCGAATGTCCATGACAGTCAGCACTTCTTGATCTTCTTTGGTCTTCATGTAGTTGTTCCAAAGCTTTGAGGTGTGCTTATAAAACCCCAGGTTTTGGCCCAGATCGTGTATGTAAAGCAAGTGCCTTCTTATCAATCGAGAGATCACTCTTGTCCTTGAGCACATATGAGTTATATGCTTTGAACCTCTCTCTCTCTCTCTCTCTCTCTCTCTCTCTCTCTCTCTCTCTCTCTCTCTCTCTCTCTCTCTCTCTCTCTCTCTCTCTGTCTGTATGAATGAGTGTTCTGATTGTGACATTTTCATCAGTCATTGTCATTTTATTTCCTTATTTTAATTTAACCCTTTGTTTGGTTTTCAGTTGATTTTGTTGGGGGATTTGACCCATTTCCTCTCTACCATGTCAATGAGAAAGCTTCTCATCATCTCTTAAAGCCCATACAAAAGTAAGTACGTGTGTGTGTGTGTGTGTGTGTGTGTGTGTGTGTGAGTGTGAGAGAGAGAGAGAGAGAGAGTTTGAGTATGTGTAATAAAGCTAGTAGTGAACATTGGAAGCAGAAAGCTGAACAGTATATTTCTGGGTTTATGTTTACAAGTGAAGCACACACTGAATTTTTGACAATGTGAAGTGGTTTGGTGATTCCTGACAGATTCTAAAAACCCTTTGTGTATGTTAAACTTGGATAACATGGAGCCATTTTGAGACATCTAAAGCTATAACTAAAACTGATGCATTATAATTGGTAAACTAAAACAATGTTATATACCAAAATTAAATTAAAGACCAAATAATAAATAGAAATGCTGCTGCCGAACCTATTGAAATACGGTAATGATCATAATTGATTTAATTTCTATTTTAATGTGTTCACTCCAGTAATGATGAACAGTTTGGACGTTTCTGTAAAATGCCCCCTTAATACTGTTCATTTCTCTTACCCAGAAGTTAAGAGACATGGACAAAGCACATTAGCATCAATTGCAAACAGCCTCTCTATTTTACAGTAGTGCTGTGGTTTCTGGATGGGCTCTGACATACATGTTTACAGCTTAAAAAGTATAATATAGATACATTTACATCATATTATGACCTTTTAATAAAATAATAAATGTGATTAAGGCACCCAAACCAAACAGACAGCTTCTTTCTAGCAACTAGTTACAAAAGATCCTCTCCAGTCATGCAAAACGAGACTGGTCATAGCTGTGCATTGAAGCGTATCTGTATATTTGTGTCACGACTCAAGAGCAAGCTTAGTAGGCTCACATGCGGTCTTCCAAAAGAAAGCAATCAAAGATAAAGCACGTTTATGGAGCTGTGCATCAACCAGCCCAACAAAGCAGCAATACCATGTCATTTGCAAAGCTGCAGAATCTGCCATACCTACTCTGAAACACATTATATTCTATCTAATGTAACATTTCACTTACTTATGGCTTACTTATGACTAGTTATCCACTGTGTGACCATATTACCTTTGGAGCTATGATGTTTGGAAGTTTTTTTTAAGACATACCCATCTTGGAACATATTAAACATGCAATGGGAACTGTTGCCATTTTAAATTAGGAACTTAAATGGAACTATTGTTTACATTTTAACAAAGTATGTGTGTGTGAAAGAGAGAGAGACAGAGAGAGAGAGAGAGAGAGAGAGAGAGAGAGAGAGAGAGTATGTATAATATATTATAGACATTTCTACTCTGGCTAAATGATTTTGCATAGAACTAGTGGCAATGAAGTACAACACAAAGTTGCTAGTCATGTATAATGAGCTGATTTGCATATTATGTGCAATGCGCCAATTATATTCCATTCTGGGTATCCAAAGGCATTTAAATAGAGGTTTAATTGCATGTGGTTAACATTTGATCCAATGCATAAATGAGACACATTCACTGACCAGCTGTAAATGGTGATGATGTAGAAGCTGAGAAATGGCATTAGACATGCTATCAGTGAGCCAATTTTAACTGAGATTTTGTAACTCGTAGTTCTTGAGAGCAGTGCAGGACTGCAGGATGGAGTGCTGTCTTCTCTCCTTGTTGGACCTTTGTTCAGCTCCCTCTGGAATTCCCTGTGCTCTGATCCAGTAGCTCTTCTCACTCTGGGGAGAAACTGTCAACTACAAACTCAAACCACCACCCTCCAATGTGTACAGCATAGTAGGAGTGGTAAAATATTTAGACACTTATTTTTGAGTCAGAAAAAATAGACTGCTGCACTTTAGCCCCTTTCCCTCATTTGCTAATAAACAATGATTAATTTATACATGAATTAATTAATTCAGTGATTAATTTACATAGTCAAATCTGATTTGTCAAGTCTTGCGTATTGTTGACTGATACGTTGTTGTTGTTTTTCTTTTGCGCATTGGTCCATATTCTGATTTGAGACATTGGCTTCCATTGTTTCACAAGAGACATGAGAAGAAACACCAAATTTGTAATGGCACACATTACAGCATAGATGAGGGGCATAACATTTATTTAAACACAAATCAAGAATGGACAATGTCACTATAATGGGAAGAATGTGAGCAGCCTTCTGGGAGGTGATCAGCAGGTAGCTAGGAAGACCTGGGCAAATACCTGCATGCAGTGTGGAGAGACAGGAAACAGAGTGTAGCATGGATGATCAGCATGGAGGAAGAGAAATCAATATTCAGCTTGGATGATCAGTGGGTGAATTATGTCTGCTGGATCTGTGCTCTACTGCGTCCATAGCTCGTGTAGAACACGGGACACAAGCATTTCTTTTTTTTCTGTTTTTATTAACAATAAAATTGTGGTGCCCTGGGATCCACAGCTCCGAGATCCCTGGTTCAATGCCGAGCCTGTGTGGAGTTTGCATGTTCTCCCCGTGTCTGCGTGGGTTTTCTCCAGATACTCCAGTTTATATATGTGTTAGACCTGTGTTTCCAGAGTGCCCTTAGTGTGTTAGTGTGAGTATAAGTGTGTGAGTGTGTGTCCTACGGTGGATTGGTGCCCTGTCTGGGGTTGTTCCTGCCTTGCGCCTTGTGTCGCCGGTTAGGAACCGGCTGTCCTGTGACCCTGACTGTGATAAGTGGATAAGACAAATGAATGAATGAGTGAATGATATTTACATCAAATAAGGTGTTTATCTTGAGTTGCTGGAAGAAACCAATCATTTCCGTGTAAAATGAGACAGCATCCCCATATAGGCCGAACGGAATGACCCTTGTTTCATAACCTCATTTTGCAGACTGTGAGACTGGCAGTCAAATCAGGGTCTTGCATAGAATCGTTATCATTATAATATTTTAGAGACTAAATTTCATTGTACTTGTTTATTTGTTGTACTAATGATATGGTGGGTGAAAGAACTGTCCCAGTATTTATGGAAACATATTACTAAAGTCATTTACTATATGATAAAGCATTTAATTTGTGTTTATTCTGATCATTTACATTCTTATCATCTCACTTATCCAAAGTGACAATTATATTTACGATATATTAGCTAAGTAATGGTTTGATGTTCCAAAACATATTACTGTACTAAATGTTATGTCTGTTTTTATTACTATTGACACAGTTTGTAGTCAGAATGTAGTAGAAAGTTTCATGCATTGGGCTATTTGCTTTACCGTGGCCTGTCACTTTCTTAAATTCTTGTAACACCACTATTTCAGCTCTTGCTGTAGCATACAATAACCTATGAACTTGAATACTGCATTAAATATGATATATAAACAATGACATTTGTATAAAATGCAATAATATACCAACTGGACTAAACTACTGTACATTGTAACAGAGGGTGCCTAAAGGACATCTAACAGTATACCATGCATATTTTATAATACTTATTTATGAATCAGGTAAATCAAAATCAAGATATTCCAGTAAAATTAGGAATTACTCGTAATAAATATACACTCACCAGCCACTTTATGAGCTATAATTTGGCAGTACCTTTGCCAGAACTGCTTAATTCTTTATGGTGTAGACTCTGTTGCTGGAAACACTCCTCAGATATTGGCATGATGGCATCACGCAGTTTCTGCAGATTTGTCAGCTGCACATCCATGATTTGAATATCCCATTCCATGACATCCAAAAGGTGGCTTGAGATCTGGCTACTATGGAGGCCATTTGAATACAGTGAACACAGTCATTTTCAAGAAACCAGTTTGAGATTTGAGCTTTGTGACATGGTGTGTTAGAATGTAAGTAGCCATCAGAAGATGGGTTCACTGTGGTCATAAAGGGATGAACATAGTCAGCAACAATACTCAATTAAGCTGTGGCATTTAAATGATGCTCAAATGATATTAAGGGATGAAAGTGTGCCCAGAAAATATCCCACACCATTACATAACTGCAAATATAAACTGTTGATACAAGGCAGGAAGGATCCATGCTTTCATGTTGTTTACACCAAATTCTGACCCTACCATCCAAATGTCTCAGCAGAAATCGAGACTCATCAGACCAGGTGAAATTTATCTATCTTCTATTGTCCAATTTTGGTGAGCCAGTACAAAGTGTGGCCTCAGTTGCCTTTCCTTAGCTGACAAGAGTGGCACAAGGCAGGAACAACACTAGCAAGAGGTTGTAGGGCACACACAGTCATGTACTGATACACACTCTCTCACACTAGGGGCACTTTGGAGACACCGATTAGCCTAACACACGTCTTTGGACTGTGGGAGGAAACTTAAGCACCCGGAGTAAACCCACAAGAACACGGAGAGGACATACAGACTCCACACGAAAAGGACCCAGGCCGCTACACCTGGGATTGGGCCAGCGTGCCACCCCCAATCACAGTTTCACATTTTTAAAATGCTTTTCCTCTGTTTTTATCATGTCATCACATAATGTGTACAAATGTTGGAGCTAATCTCTGTTACCATTATAGTAGGTTAATGGTAGAGTGGTGGAGGCAGTAATGGTACTGTGTCACCCTCTATCAAGGAAGTGTATTTAAAATTGAGGGTGTCTCATCAGCACTCCAGACTGTTTACAGGCGCATGGTCAATGAATTAGTCTACTCTTTGTCAAATATACAGTCTAAACTCGTTACCATCTTACCTATGTCTGTTTCATGGCTATTTTCGGTGAGAGTCAAGTTTGGCGACTTAATGAGGTTACAAAAAAACTAGACAAAGTGACATTCATACCTGATGCTGACATAATGTGTTTTACTGAGCAGCCTGAGTGATCATACAATTACATTTACAATGTACATAAACATGTACAGTTTTTATTCATTTAGACAAATTTGAGAAATAGTCCATCACTGATGATTGTCTGATTGTCTGTTCATTCCACCACCAGCTTGTTAACATGACAAGGCAGTTACACAGACTCACTCACTCACACTGGGATAATTTAGAGTCTAGGAAACCAGAGCAGAAACCCATGCAGATGCAGGATGAACATGCAAACTCCACACAGGTGGCTGGGCCGGGAATCGAACACAGATCTCTGGTTCAGCACTAACCCCTGCTCCACTGTGCCACCCAGTTTCAGTTCGTATTTAGTTTATATTTGACATTTACAATATTTGGTTGATGCCTTTATCGAGAGCGAATTACAGTGGAGTTGAAGTTTAGGGGCCTTGCTTAAGGGCCCAACAGTGGCAGCTTGTTGGAGCTTGGATTTGAACTCTCAGCTTTCCAGTTACTAGATCAGAGCCCTAGTCAAAGGTTTCATAGACCCTTAGCAGACACCCATCGGTAGAGTGATTTACAGTTGATACAACCATCAACGATGGTGTTAGCAGCACTAGAGCTTGAACCCTCAAAGTCTTGGTCGACAGTTCAGGACCCTCTGTATCACCACAGTGTGGTAGTACAAGTATTTCACAGTCAACTGTCAGTGGTATTATTAAAAAAAAAATGGAAGTGATTGGGAATGACAGCAACTCAGCCACGAAGTGGTAGTCCACATAAAATGACAGAGCAGGGTCAGCGGATGCTGAGGCGCATAGTGAGCAGAGGTCACCAACTTTCTGCAGAGTCAATCGCTACGGACTTCCAAACTTCATGTGGTCTTCAGATTAGCTCAAGAACAGTGAGTAGAGAGCTTCATGGAATGGGTTTCCATGGCCGAGCAGCTACATCCAAGCCTTACATCAGAAAGTGCAATGCAAAGCGTCGGATGCGGTGGTGTAAAGTATGCCGCCACTGGACCCTCAAGCAGTGGAGATGGGTTCTCTGGACATGTTCTCACACCTTTCCGTCTTTCAATCTGATGGACGAGTCAGGGTTTGGCAGTTGCCAGGAGAACGGTACTTGTCTGACTGCATTGTACCAAGTGTAAAGTTTGGTGGAGGGGGGATTATGGTGTGAGGTTGTCTTTCGGGAGTTGGGCTCGGCCCCTTAGATCCAGTGAAAGGAACACTTAATACTTAAGCATACCAAGAGGTTTTGGACAATTTCATGCTCCCAACTTTGTGGGAAGAGTTTGGGGATGGCCCCTTCCTGTTCCAACATGACTGCGCACCAGTGCACAAAGCAAGGTCCATAAAGACATGGATGAGCGAGTCTCTTGTGGAAGAACTTGACTGAGATGCACAGTCCTGATCTCGACCCGACAGAACGTCTTACTGTCTGACCTCACAAATGCACTTCTGAAAGAATGGTCAAAAATTCAAATAAACACAGTCCTACACCTTGTGAAAAGCCTTCCCAGAAGAGCTGAAGCTGTTATAGCTGCAAAGGGTGGGCTGACATCATATTAAACCCTATGGATTAAGAATGGGATTTCACTCAAGTTCATATACGTGTGAAGGCAGATGAACGAATACTTTTGGCAGTATAGTGTAACTGCTAATAAACAATCCCAAATGTATCTTGTGATCATCTAATAAGTTAAGTATCAGATGTAACCATATGAAAGTTGCAGAGTTACAGTGACATCACTATGTAAACTAAAATGTCACACACCCTATTTTTCACTGGATATACGTACTCAAAAAAAGTATTTTAAATTTAAAATGTGACATTTGCTCTATGATAGATTGTCTAACCCAACAGCAGTCTGTATAATCAGAATCAAACTTCCAAGATGAATGAGTCATCTTTAATTTGAAACTAGACCTGCATTTCCTGAAGAAAATACTATAGTTTTTGCAAACTGCAATCTTTGCAAATGCCATGGTAAGTATAGTGAAAACATCCCAGGCCAGGCCAATAGGGAAGTTGTTTATAGATAACCCAAAGCCATGCCCATTAACACCAATAAAAGTCTTGTTATACATTTTAAGCATATAATGCATAACATATTTTTTTTAGAATTATACATTTACTGAACTCCAGAAAGTATAGTAGAAAGTATAGTAGTAATAATAATAGGAATGATAACTATAAGCGATAACTGTATGATAACTCTAATGCTTTGCAAGCACTGTAATGATAACCTGTACCTCTCTGTGGCAAGTTCAGGTGGTATTTGCCTTAACACGTTCATTTGGATCGCTGTATCTAGTAAATCCTACTATCTTTTTAGGTTTTATTTAAATGTTTTTTGTCAAAGTACCTTCTTTTGTGAGCCTGCTTCATGTAAATTAGCCGTTAATTATGTAGTATATGCTAAGTGTGTGCAGAGCTGCTCTGTCTCATTTCAATCGCTGCTCATGGGGGAAGGGCAAAAACATATTTGCCCAAAGGATTTTTTTTCCTTGACAGTTTAATCAGAATGGCGGCAAATGATATGTGGTTGTCTTCTATCTCTAAAATATTCCAGTGACAAGGTGTCAGAAATTTTAATAAATCACCTTTTAGGTGCTGGTGGGTGGGTGTGAGAGAGACCTTGGAATAACTCACAAAATTTCTGTCTTTGTGCATTTCAGGTCTACGTAGGTGAAGGTGTATGACAACAGCAAAGGAAAGAAGCATTATTCCCATGTGGAGGGCTCTGCCACCTTTTCCACATTCCTACCTCCTTCAGCTCACTTCAGTGATTGCTTATCTTCCATCCATCCATCGTACTGTTCTCCAGTATTGACTTTCCCAGTTAATTAGTTTAGAAAGTTGTAACGTGGGACCAGGTGCAGTTACCTCGCGAGTGGTAACGTCTTAATATGTCAGATGTGTATATATACATTAGCTCCGTTGTGTTTATAACCCGGTGTATGCTACCTGGCATATTATTGGCAACTGTACAGTGTTGAATTTGAGATGTGAGATGTTAAGTTAAATTGTGATCTACGTTCTATATGTTCACAAATTGAGCAAGAAAGAAGAGGGCGAGAGGCCTGGGTCTAGCCAAGAAACTAGAATAACAAAAGTGATGTGAGGAATAATTACCTCTAGATTTTACAAAACTGAAAAAGTTCGAACAAAATTTTCCTTCTTTGTTTCATTGCATTTAATCCAAGTGATTCCACTGAGTATACAGGTATGCGCAGTTTAACATATTACGTTCTGCGCTACAGGACACTGACCGAAATGGACGTTGACTGGACATTATCAAAGTCATATAACATATAACAATATTAATGAAAATACAATATGAAAACATTTAGTACTGTGCTGTACAATACAGCAATTCATATCGTACTGTAATTTTTGGAACACTAACCGAAAAAGAAAGTAGAAGGCTACCATGTTTTTTGAAATCCTTTTAATACTGCGATTCTCATTTCAATCAGCAGGTGTCGCAATGTTAAACGGCGCATACATGTAATCCTTAATTACGTGCTATGAAGTTATGTTTAAGGTCTTATTGGATACGTTATGTTTTTACGGATCTTTTGAAGCACATTGTTTTAAATAATGAACTCTTAGATCGAGAGTTTGTTAGTTGGGTTAGTAGAATATATTCATCATTATCTATGTGAAGGATTAAATATCCTTACACAGTTAATATTGCATTATTCAGAAGACTTTTATTTAAACTTGTTCAGGTTACCTATTATTTATTAGACTGTGTGCTTTAAGCATAATAGCTGTACAGTCATTGTCCAATGTGTTGTGTCGAGTCGTATTCACTGTAGGTGCAAAACCACTGGAGTCATAGGAAGAGATGGGAAGAATGGATTGGAAGATGATCTGAAAATGCAATAGATTTGCACGACTAAATGTGCAAGATGTTTTTATGATTCGAATGTCATATTTTAAATCAGGGATGTTAAATTAGAGTTCTGGTGGGCCACAGCACTGAAGAGATTAGTATTATACCTTACTTAATATACCTGATTCATTCATCAGCTAAAGACCAAGTACTGAATTTCGAGAATTTGATAAGAGAAAATGCAAATCTCTTTAGGATTGCGACCTTCCACAAACTGAGTTTGACACTCATGGTTTAAAGCTGTCAATCAGGTGCTTCCATTCCAATTGGTAACCAGTAATCCAAGACAGAAACTCAAAAACATCTTAAATATAATGAAATGTGCAGTTCTCAGTCTATGGTTATTGTTAAACTTAACATGTTCAACCCTCTTGAAGTCTGTTACTGATTCTTAGGCAAAATGATCTTACACCATTGGTAAATATGTTCTGGCCTTTTCAAACAAAATTGAATGTAGCAGTCATTTTACATAGGCTTACTCCTAGAAACGTTTTTGAAAAAAGTTTTTTACATAATGAGAGATATTAGATAGACTTGCATATATTTCAGATATTGTCACTTGCTCTCATATTTTGCAGTGTATTCCAATTAAGTAAATTACTTCCATCTTAATGTATTAGCCACTTTTGTAATTACTGTACCCCACAGTGCTATTCATCTATAGCCTGCTAGGTTATTACTTTGAACGGAACTGTAGCTCCATCTAGTGTGTATTGTGCTTTTGTGCTGCCGACGTGTTTGAGTGAATAGAACAGAATGGCTGTGCCTTTTTACTGCTGTCACCCGATACTGATATACACTTCTACTTTTAAAACGGTCTTGTAGAATGTTTTTAGGCCTTTAGATATTTTGACTATTGTTCAGTCTGACTGCATGACTGTCGTTCTTTCACTCTTTATTGTCTCTAACACACACTCACCTGTTGACCTTTCCTGGGCCAGTGTTTTTATAGAGAACTCTATTTACTGCTCATTCTCCACCGTTCTGTATTGATGCTGTGCTGACTCTTGTGATCTCTTCTGTTAGCATGTGTTTCCACTGTTTGTAGATACCCATTTGGTAATAAATGAAGATGTGTACTTTTCATCAAACATCCCAGATAATATGGTAGAATTGTTGTCCACAGTCAGTGCTGACCTAGAAGGTTTGTTCCTCTGATCCCCTCCCCACACCCTGGCTTACCAACACACAAATACTGTATGCATCATCTCCGATCAAAAATAGTGTTGTGCTCCTTTAGTTGTGTTTTCTTTAATGTGATTCAAACAAGACCGGCAAGAGGAACAAAAATATCAAACTGTAACAAATTCTAGTTCATTCTACAACCCCAAATCAGAAAACATGACAGTATGGAAATTACAATTAAAAAATGCAGGGTTTCTTACCTTTACTTTGATTTTTATTTCATTGCAGACAGAATGAACCAAATGTACAGTGGGGCAAAAAAGTATTTAGTCAGCCACTGATCGTGCAAGTTCTCCTACTTAGAAAGATGAGTGAGGTCTGTAATTTTCATCATAGGTACACTTCAGCTATGAGAGACAAAATGAGAAAAGAAATCACATCGTAGGATTTTTAAATAATTTAATTGTAAATTATGGTGGAAAATAAGTATTTGGTCAATAAAAAAAAAAATAACAAAAGTTCAGATCAATACTTTGTAACATAACCTTTGTTGGCAATGACAGAGGTCAAACGTTTCCTGTAAGTCTTCACCAGCTTTGCACACACTGTAGCTGGTATTTTGGCCCATTCCTCCATGCAGATCTCCTCTAGAGCAGTGATGTTTTGGGGAAACCCAGAATTTCAACTCCCTCCACAAATTTTCTATGGGGTTGAGGTCTGGAGACTGGCTAGGCCACTCCAGGACCTTGAAATGCTTTTTACGGAGCCACTCCTTTGTTGTCCGAGCGGTGTGTTTGGGATCATTGTCATGCTGGAAGACCCAGCCACGTTCCATCTTCAATGCTCTCACTGATGGAAGCAGGTTTTGGCTTAAAATTTCACCATACATGGCCCAGTTCATTCTTCCCTTAACACGGATCAGTCGTCCTGTCCCCTTTGCAGAGAAACAGACCCAAAGCATGATGTTTCCACCCCCATGCTTCACAGTAGGTATGTTCTTGGGATGCAACTCGGCCTTCTTCTTCCTCCAACCACGACGAGTTGAGTTTTTACCAAAAAGTTCATTTGACCACATGATATTCTCCCAATCCTCTTCTGGATCATCCATATGCTCTCTAGGAAACTTCAGATGGGCCTGGACATGTACTGGCTTAAGCAGGGGGACACTCCTGGCACTGCAGTGAGATAATGAGGTCAAATAGGTGCCATTAATACAGGTAACAAGTGGAGGACAGAAGAGCTTCTTAAAGAAGAAGTTACAGGTCTGTGAGAGCCAAAAATCTTGCTTGTTTGTGGGTGACCAAATACTTATTTTCCACCATGATTTACAATTAAATTCTTTAAAAATCCTACAATGTGATTTCCTGGATTTTTTTCTCATGCATGTCAGGTTTTATATTGTCAACTTTTCATTTGTTAATAAACATCCCTTCCTGGATTTCAGTCCTGCAACACATTCCAAAACAGTTGGGACGGTAAAGATTTTACAAATTTGTAATGCTGCAAAGTATAATGCCCTTTACACACTGAAATTCCCCCAGATTCCTTGAATTGTTTATTGATATTATGTGCTGTAGAGGAATAAATATGCAATCTGTTGACATCACCTGTCAGAAATCACATCATTATTTAGTTTTTTGAACCTCATTATTAGTCCTAAATTGCCTCTGCCTCAACTTTTTTTGGAATGTTTTGTAGGCCTGAAATGTAAGAATGGATGTTTATTAACAAATGAAATGAAGTTTACCAGAAAAAAAAAACTTTTTATTTGTTATACTGTCTGCAATGAAAGTTTCCATAACGTCGCAACTTATTTGGGGTTATAGACATACCATGCAATAGAGATTGCACTGCAAGTTTGTTGTAACTGTACTGAGAATTTAGACATAAAAAATATGCCATCTCATACCACTAGATCCACTTAGTGCCAATAAGTACCTCATAATAGCATTATCTCTGGAAGCGATCATCTGAGAGTGAAAAAAGTGTAGCTTTAAATATATACTTCTATTGTGTCTTTCCCACTCTCTGTGGGTGGGTAATAAAAGCACCAGTTTATTTATATAACATTTTCAACAATAGAGAATGTCACAAAGCAGTTATACAAACCTAGCAAAGCAAAAGCATGCCATTTTACCCCAGCTTATTCTGGTCAGGGTGATGGGGGAGGGTTTATACTGGGCGTAGGAAGAGGTAGATCACAGGCAGGGTGCCAGTCCATCACAACATTGTGCAAACACACTACCTGACCACCACAGTTGAGTGCAACTCCAAATGAGCAGAACAAAGGAAGAAAGGAAAAACTCCCTAAGATACGGAATGAAGAACGTGGCTGTGGTGGAGTTGTGGGCACTGGACTACTGACCACAAGGTTCAGGGTACAAATCTCATCCCTTCTAAGCTACCACTCACAGTCCTAGAGCAATGGCCTTACCCCACAATTGCTTAGATTGTACATTGTAGGATTGTGTCAGTTGTAAGTTGCACCAGATAAGGGAGTCTACCAAATGATTAAATCTAGGGAAAAAGAAATCTAGAGAGGAATCAGACTCAACTGAAATACTTATCCTCCTCTGATTCATCACCTAGACGTGATATACCTAGTTGTAGCTCATCTCTCTGCACAAATCATTGCATTTATGACACTTTAAAAATAGAATAGCAGATTATTGGTAGTTGATAAACCCTTCAAACATTCTGTGAGTATCCAGTGTTGATGACCATGTGGAAGATGCTACGCTACAAATTATTTCTGATTTATTTTATATTAAATAAGTATACCGAAAGGCTAGAACGTTTGTTTGATTTCAAGATTTGTCATAAAATGAGGCATTCCACATAAGTCAGTAGGACAGCTGTCAATGCAAGCATTTATTTCCTTAGCAGCTTCGGTTTGGTTTCAGTTTACATTGTGTAAGATACTTCTTCAAATTACTTTAAAGAAAACTAAATAGTCGACCTTCCTCAGTGCTGCCTCTCGGTTGTCTCAGTGTTTGTAGATCATCTCAGGACATGAAGGCATGCACACTGCCACGGATCAACGCTCTGCAGATGGGGCAGCGGTGCAGGCTGGTAGCACACTCAGTACACACGACCAGGTGACCGCAAGGGATAAACACCATGGACACCTGTTTGTCCATACACACTTTGCAGGTGCGCTCCTCCTGAAGTTGCCTCAACTGTTCCTCAGGATTTGGGTTCCCTTGCACTGCAAATGAAACACATACTTTTTCATTTCAGGATGCAGAAAATTTGCCACACTTATTAATAGGAAAACTGGAAATCTCTACACACTAGAAGGCTGCAATGCAATTATTACTCTTTTTATTATTATGTCCTTTTCCTCACAGTGATTACATGAATTTGGTTTTGATCTAACTGTAGATTGTGGGGATTGCTGTGTCAATAATTCTGGCCTTACACCATATGACTTTTCAAGTGATTTCACTGTCGCAGACAAATTTCCAATTTCAGAATAAAATCAATAATTCTTGTTAGAGTTGGGCCGCTCTCGTGTCTTCTCAATAGTTTGGTGTCAGGTGGTCAGCATTAGCTGCCATAAATCAGTATTTTTGTCATCTTAATGTTCAGATAAAATCAACCATCTTTAAAAATATCATAACTCTTAAGTCTTGGCTCACTCACTCCAGCACCAAGCTGGAAATGTATAATTCATAATTGAATGTGCAGTATGTAAAATTCAACCACTGAAATAACATATAAATGTTATACTGTACATAAAATAATGAAATGTGTTTTCATTTGATCTTAAAATTACAGTACTTAAGAAACCACTTTGTTTCTTTTACAGTCTGTGTGGCTGACTGTTCTATTTTTTTATTTAGGTAACTGATGGATTATTTAGGTTACTGACTGATTGATTATTGTGTTTTGAAAACTCTTAGAAAATTCATAGTTTGTGACTAAAAGTTCTGTTTTTAGTGAGAGGATGTCAGACTGTAGTTTTTTTTAAGTATTTTCAGAGTCTTTTCAAAGTCTTCTATTGTATGGTTAGCATGAAATATCTTTTGAGACAGGACACTATATCTCGGCAACATACAGTGGTGCTTGAAAGTTTGTGAACCCTTTAGAATTTTCTATATTTCTACATAAATATGACCTCAAACATCATCAGATTTTCCTAAAATCAAGTCCTAAAAGTAGATAAAGAGAACCCAGCTAAACAAATGAGACAAAAATATTATACTTGGTCATTTATTTATTGAGGAAAATGATCCAATATTATATATTAATGAGTGGCAAAAGTATGTGAACCTCTAGGATTAGCAGTTAATTTGAAGGTGAAATTAAAGTCAGGTGTTTTCAATTAATGGGATGACAATCAGGTGTGAGTGTGCACCCTGTTTTATTTAAAGAACAGGAATCGATAAAAGTCTGCTCTTCACAACACGTTTGTGGAAGTGTATCATGGCACAAACAAAGGAGATTTCTGAGGAGCTCAGAAAAAGAGTTGTTGATGCTCATCAGGCTGGAAAAGGTTACAAAACCATCTCTAAAGAGTTTGGACTCCACCAATCCACAGTCACACAGATTGTGTACAAATGGAGGAAGTTTAAGACCATTGTTACCGTCCCCAGGAGTGGTCGACCAACAAAGATCACTCCAAGAGCAAGGCATGTAATAGTTGGTGAGCTCATGAAGGACCCCAAGGTAACTTCTAAGCAACTAAAGCCCTCTCTATTATTGGTTAATGTTAATGTTCATGAGTTCATCAGAAGAACATTGAACAACAATGGTGTGCATGGTAGGTTTGTAAGGAGAAAGCCACTGTTCTCCAAAAAGAACATTGCTGCTCATCTTCCGTTTGCTAAAAATCACGTGGACAAGCCAGAAGGGCTTGGAAGAATGTTTTTTGGATGGATGAGACCAAAATAGAACTTTTTGGTTTAAAAGAAAAGCGTTATGTTTGGAGAAAGGAGAACACTGCATTCCAGCATAAGAAGCTTATACCATCTGTGAAACATGGTGGTGGTAGTATCATGGCTTGGGCCTGTTTTGCTGCATCTGGGCCAGGACGGCTTGCCATCATTGATGGAACAATGAATTCTGAATTATATCAGAGAATTCCAAAGGAAAATGTCAGAACATCTGCTCAACAGAGTTGAAGCTGTTCTGTACGGAGGAATGGGCTAAAATCCCTCAAAGCCGGTGTGCAGGACTGATCAACAGTTACAGGAAACATTTAGTTGCAGTTATTGCTGTACAGGGGTGTCACACCAGATACTGAAAGCAAAGGTTCACATACTTTTGCCACTCACTAATATGTAATATTGGATCATTTTCCTCATTAAATAAATGACCAAGTTTAACATTTTTGTCTCATTTGTTTAACCTGGTTCTCTTTATCTACTTTTAGGACTTGTGTGAAAATCTGATGATGTTTTAGGTCATATTTATGCAGAAATATAAAAAAATCTAAAGGGCTCACAAACTTTTAAGCACCACTGTGGCACAAAAGCCCTGGTTCTCAGAAACTGAATACAGAAGCAAACCCTTGGCAATAAAAGTTGCGACAGAGTTTGTAATTTGCTTCACCCTTTCTGAGTTGGGTAGAAGCTTTGACGTCTCTGCTGAGTCTCTGTTACGTGCATGCCACAGACTGTCCAGGCACTCCACTTCTGCACTTCAGAGGTTGGTCTATTGTGTTTCATCAACATTACGTTATCAATTGGACGATTCATAATCGTCCATGTCGGCATCAATGATGTCAGATATTTGCATAAAGGAATGAGCTGATACAATGGCTAATACATACACATAAGCACAGGACAAGTGAAATGGAATTAACTTGGACCTTTCTTCCCAGATGAAGCCTGATTATTTGTCCCATTGGAATTACCACCTTGCCTCACAACAGGTTCTGGAAAAAGCAAATTATACTTGTTAGAAAAGGGATCACTGCACTGTATATACAAATGTCAATTTTATTATTCCCTTAAATTATTATTATTATTATTATTATTATTATTATTATTATTATTATATACTCATTGACCAAAAAAATAATACACCCAGATAGAAATGTCGGATTGCTGCAAAACTCAGCATGCAGTTATGTCTCAGGCAGATATGTAAATCAGCTGTGGTCTGACTATACACTGGGTCTTGCCATAAGATGGTGTAAAATGCTTTCCCTGCCGCCCTATAAAAAGGCTCTTAGAGGCTACTTTTTGGTGGTGTACTTCTTGGAGAGAGATAATTGACTGCCAGATATGCCTCTATGACCCACTCAAAGACATTTTGCCCAGTTGTCAGACTTTGAGAAGGGCGCGTTATTGGACTGAGAGAAGCAGGGTGGTCATTTTGCAAATTGCCTGCCATCTAGACCATTCTGACCTGGCTGTTAGGAGATGTTCGGAGCAGTGGTTCCATGAGGGCACGCACATACGGCGAACAGGCTTTGGACGGCTCAGAATGACCACCAGTAGAGAGGATCATTTGATCCACCAACAAGCACAAGCAGCTCCCACAGTTTCATTGTCCACAATCCTTCACTACACACCCCTGTCTCTGCCCGGACCATTTCTAGGCACTTAGCAGAAGGACATTTGTTGTCACAGCATCTGTTTGCAAATGGACCACAAGATACCACACAGAACCTGTATGCCTTCAATGCCCAACTGTATTTCATCTTGTATCCAGGCTAGAGGTAGTCTAACAGGGTAACTAGAGCCTCCTTTCAATTGTACAGTTTTCTCCAATAAATCCTTATCCTTTTGCTCTAATACTGTAATCACTTACGAATAAAATATAATTACATTCACATCTATAAAATGTCAGTCGATTCCACCAAATCATTCTTGGTGAGGTATTTTTTGGTCAATGACTGGTTAAGCCTACAGTGGTGCTTGAAAGTTTGTGAACCCTTTAGAATTTTCTATATTTCTTCATAAATAGACCTAAACCATCATCAGATTTTCACACAAGTCCTAAAAGTAGATAAAGAAAACCAAGGTTTTAACAAATGAGACAAAAATATTATCTTGGTCTTCTTTTATTGAGGGAAAATGATCCAATATACAATTAGTGAGAATGGCAAAAAAAGTAGTGAACCTTTTCTTTCAGTATATGGTGTGACCCCCTGTTGCAAAGCAATGACTGAAACTAAACATTTCCTGTAACTGTTGATCAGTCCTGCAAACCGGCTTGGAGGAATTTTAGCCCATTCCTCCATACAGAACAGCTTCAGCTCTGGGATGTTGGTGGGTTTCCTCACATTAACTGCTTGCTTCAGGTCCTTTCACAACATTTCAATTGGATTAAGGTCAGGACTTGGCCATTCCAAAACATTAACTTTATTCTTCTTTAACCATTCTTTGGTAGAACGACTTGTGTGCTTAGGGTCGTTGTCTTGCTGCATGACCCACCTTCTCTTGAGATTCAGTTCATGGACAGATGTCCTGACATTTTCCTTTAGAATTCTCTGATATAATTCAGAATTCATTGTTTCATCAATGATGGCAAACCTTCCTGACTCAGATGCAGCAAAACAGGCCCAAACCATGATACTACCACCACCATGTTTCACAGATGGAATAAAGTTCTTATGCTGGAAGGCAGTGTTCTCCTTTCACCATACATGATGCTTTTATTTTAAACCAAAAAGTTCTATTTTGGTCTCATCCATTCACAAAACATTCTTCCAATAGCCTTCTGGCTTGTCCATGTGATGTTTAGCAAACTCCAGACAAGCAGTAATGTTCTTTTTGGAGAGCAGTGGCTTTCTCCTTACAAACCTGCCATGCACACCATTGTCGTTCAGTGTTCTTCTGACGGTGGACTCATGAACATTAACATTATCCAATGTGAGAGAGGACTTCAGTTGCTTAGAAGTTACCCTGGGGTCCTTTGGGCCTCGCCAACTATTACACGCCTTGCTCTTGCAGTGATCTTTGTTGGTCGACCACTCCTGGGGAGGGTAACAATGGTCTTGAATGTCTTCCATTTATACACAGTTTTTCTGACTGGGAATTAGTGGAGTCCAAACTCTTTAAAGATGGTTTTGTAAACTTTTCCATCCAACCTTTTCTTTCTGAGGTCCTCAGAAATCTCCTTTGTTCGTGGCATGATACTCTTCCACAAACGTGTTGTGAAGAGCAGACTTTTATAGATCTCTGTTCTATAAATAAAACAGGGTGCCCACTCACACCTGATTGTCATCCCAGTGATTGAAAACACCTGACTCTAATTTCATCTTCAAATGAACTGCTTATCCTAGAGGTTCACATACTTTTGCCACTCACCAATATGTAGTATTGAATCATTTTCCTCAATAAATAAATGACCAAGTAGAATATTTTTGTCTCATTTGTTTAACTGGGTTCTCTTTATCTACTTTTAGGACTTGTGTGAAAATCTGATGATGTTTTAGGTCATATTTATGCAGAAATATAGAGAGGGTTCACAAACTTTCAAGCATCACTGTATCTCATAATTCAGTGGGCACATTCAGAAGTGCATATAGGATGGGACCTCATTTATGCCACAGAGCCCTCATACACAGGCAATCGTGCCTGTGTGACAACCGACCTGGCCAGATGGCACTGCGTGTACTCGAACTGGGTCACCACGTTGGTGGGATAGCAATTTCCTGCTGAACCACCTCCGTACAGGACAAATTGTGTATTTTTTCTGCCTTATTAGGCTTGTCTGATTACATGCACTCAACCAAACCCAAATTCAGATGTGAACTGCATATTAAATAGTTATGCCCAGCTCCATATTTTCAGCCAGGTCTTTGTGTTACTCTATTAATATAGTAAGATTACCATTAATTTCTGGTATAATATTAGATTCAAAGCTCATGATTTATAGCTCATATGTAATTAAAAAAGGCAAATAATTCCTTCTACACCTGTGTTATAACCAATGCCCTGCCTCTCCTCCTCCTCCTCAGCATGCAGGATGTCAGACACCAGGTCAGAGACAGTGGTGTAATGGCAGCCGGTGAGCAGATAGTGCGACTGCACAAGGCTCTCAACCAGCGCTCGCTCGAAACCCATCCGCAGCACTGTCTGCACAACCGGAGAGAACATGGCTGCCGCCAGTGCACTCTGCCCACTCAGCACTGTCACCAGTGGGGAGAACATAGAGGAGACATGAGTGTTTGAAAGTACATGAAGTACATTATCTCTGAACACTGAGGTCATATAAGACACAGATTTGTATATCCAAAGTAAAGCTATGGTTAAATCTAATTATTGCACCTTAATGGTCACTGGTTGGCATCCTAACCATAAACAATTCAGCAGCCTTTTGACTTCCTTGACAATGTATTGCCAAAACAAATGTTTGTTTTGTTTTCATTTTACTGACCCAACTTCATGCTCATTGATTCACTTACCGTGGCTGCTAGTAAAATCTTCTGCAGTTAAAGCCTGAGATTCACCCTGAAAACACATTCATTAATAATCTGCATGAACACACAAAAACTGACAAGTGGCTGCTCAGCAGTTATAGTTAATGAAGGATAGGTCCTACCGTCTCTGACATACTGAAGTAGGACTGCTGTATGTTGCTGACATACTCCTGTCCTCTATTATGAAGCAAATACTCACATCTAATGTGGGGTAGAAATTTAAATTAATACAAAAACAAGTATGCATTGTTATTACAAGGACAACAAATGTGCTGTATTATAAATGTTTGGATATTTTCAAACATCAGATACAATAGATTCAATAAAGTAGCTGGGCAAAAAAAATGGGCCAACCTAAAATTGCTAAATATTAAGCTTTTAATGGCCCCAACAACAAATCATTGGGCAAAATTAGCAGGAACTAATAAGATGCACTGCTGAGACCTGCTTGTTGAGGTGGGAAATGCTGGAAACTCAGAAATTTCTTGTACACAAAGATAAAATCATGACAATATTTATATGTATGATATAAAACCCAAATGTGAATGGGTGTTCAAAATCTTCAAGAATATCTTCTTTCTTGTTTTTTTTTTGTTTTTTTTTACCAATAGTTTAGTCGTTCGTTGATAATCTGCTGATACAGCCCAACACAAGCCTGAAAGCAAGCTCTTAAATAGAACTGGTTGTGACACAAAGCTACAGGTAGAGATCTACAATATACAATCTTTGAGTTCAAACAAGTGAGAATATTTGCTTTACAAAAAAGCAAAATCTCATCCAGGGGTTGCTTTCAGAAACCATATAGCTGGTCTTCATTCTGGTCAACTGCAGCTATTCGGAAGTTGACAAGAACCTAAAGGCACAGCAAATCCATATTTCACTATCAGCTAAGAGACTATGTAATTTCTTTGAAAAACAGGTGATGTTGCCAGAAAGCAAGGCCCAAAGCATCTTCAAGCAGAGATGAACACCTGCTGAAATTTACAGTTCTCAAAGTCATAAAAAAAGTTCAAAACTGTCACCAGATTTTTAGATCTTAGAAAAGAAGATCCTTTCGAGAAGAACAATTTGGTTTTGTGTTAAAAAGCCATTGCTGTCTAATAAATACATAATTAGACAGAATTATGTGTCTAGCAGAATATGGAAAGTTTGATTCAGAGTGGTTCAGCGAGTTGTGTGGGCTCATGAAGCATGACTTGAGTTGCATGGTGATGGTCCAGAGAGGTGTCTTTGAAGATCTGGTGAGAAATAGAATAGAATAGTAAATGCATCTCTACTACCACTGAGCATGGAGATATAGGGGTCATGATGTGGGGAGCTTTTTTAGCTGCTGGTACTGGTAAGCTGCATCACTATGAAAAGTCAATAAATGCTTTGGAGTACAGGAAAATATTGCAGAAAGGCTTGCTTCCCACAACTGAAAAGTCACTTCCTAAAGAGGAAAGTTCACATGTTATTTTCAACAAGACATTGCTCTTGCTTACTCTGTGAAGACCAACAAGAAGTGGATTGAGAACCCATCGGGTTCATGTTAGCTGGTCAGATTTGAACCCTATAGAGAATATTTGTTCTCACATTAATCACAAACTGGGAAAGACTTTTCCACTGCTCATCCAATGTTTGAATCCATTACCACAGAGTCGAACAACACTGTCTCTTCTGTCTGTAATAAGCTATTCTCAAGTTTACCCACAAGACTTAAAACATTTAATGGCGTCAAAGGGAATGACCATCCCATAAAATAAATTTTATCTTTGTGTATTATCTATTTTATTTTCTGGCCAGTTGTTTGCAGCTGATACAATTAAAAGCTTAATATATTGGATTTGGCCCATTTCTTTTCCCAGGAATGACAAATTCTGGCAAATTACAAAACAAAGTCTTAACAACAGCAAATAATGTATATAGTTCCTATCATATACAACCTACAAAGTTTTATTCCACATTAGCATGTACTAAACATACACTGCTTTATCATTAAGTTGTGCTCAGTATCTAAGTCAAGTGTATTACCGTGGGAACCATTTGGCATGTTCCTGCCATGGGTCATCCCCAGGTTCCCAGTTCCTCAAACCACCATCACAGAAGAAACACTTCACATTATCACCATGACCTAAAAATAAGAACCATTACCATGGCATTAAAAGTAGGTATTTTATGGTCATATAAAGCTTACAATGATGTTTGTCAGGAAAAAGGTGTGGAATGTGGCGATACAGACACATAAATCTAAATTAAACAGTAGAGAACAAGCAGCAACAATTCATGATAAATGAACTTTTTCCAAAATCATATTGCTTTTACCACAGTGATGTAGCAAAAACATTCTAAATTTGTATATGAGCTCTCTGAACAAAAAGCAACAGCTTATTGTTTAACGTTATTAGGCTGTGCATCTGAATGAATGAAAGATAAATCTGTAACAGTCAGCTGTTAGCCAGACTCTGCTGTGTATGCAGAAAACATGAAAAGATGTATAGAGAGTGTGTTGTTTAAAATGGGTAAGAAGAACAATGTCAAACACTCTCTAAGGTGTCTTATTGCATTAGTTTTTGGTCATTAAACATTATTTCCTCAAAAACAGGTGAAATGCTGAAATATACATCCATAAACCCTAACTGAACTGTGCAACCACGTAGGAGAAGAGTGGACTAAAATATACAGGAACAATATGTGATAAGACCATATCCTTGTGCTGACCTTACACCAAGCGATTTTCATATCACAATGTCGCATAAATTCACAATAAAATCATGACTCTTGATGGAGTTGCATCTCAAACTTGTCATTTCAATAATCAGGTGTAAAATGATAAGGATCTTATTTTCTATTTATGCAGACTGTCTCTGTATGCCACAGTTGGATAATTTTTTGAATAACGTTGACAAACTGTAATGGTTAAATTATAAACATATGGCAGGTATAGTGGTGCTTGAAAGTTTGTGAACCCTTTAGCTCAATTACGTATTGAGGAAAATGATCCAATATTACACATTAGTGAGTGGAGTAACCTCTTAGAACCTCTAGGATTAGAGTAACCTCTATTTGAACCTCTAGGATTAGCAGTTAATTTGAAGATGAAATTAGAGTCAGGTGTTTTCAATCAATGGGATGACAATCAGGTGTAAGGGGGCACCCTGTTTTATTTAAAGAACAGGGATCTAGTCTTCCACATGTTTGTGGAAGTGTATCATGGCACGAACAAAGGAGATTTCTGAGGACCTCAGAAAAAGATTTGTTGATGCTCATGAGGCTGGATAAGGTTACAAAACCTTATCTCTAAAGAGTTTGGACTCCACCAATCCACAGTCAGGCAGATTGTGTACAAATAGAAGAAAATCAAGACCATTGTTACCCTCCTCAGGAGTGGTCAACCAACAAAGATCACAACAAGAGCAAGGCGTGTAATAGTTGGCGAGGTCACAAAGGACCACAGGGTAACTTCTAAGCAACTGAAGGCCTCTCTCACATTGGCTAATGTTAATGTTCATGAGTCCACCATCAAAAGAACACTGAACAACAATGGTGTGCATTGCAGGGTTGCAAGGAGAAAGCCACTGCTCTCCAAAAAGCTTCTCGTCTGCAGTTTGCTAAAGATCACGTGGACAAGGCAGAAGGCTATTGGAAGAATGTTTTGTGGACGGATGAGATCAAAATAGAACTTTCTGGTTGAAAAAAAACGTGTTATTTTCAGGGATCGCTCTTTGGCCGCTAATGGCCAGGAGTTGTCCCGGCCTGGCGGCGTGAGCTGCGTCAGCGCCATCGAGCATGCGTCAGCCCTTCGCGGGCTTTCCACGGGTAAATGGCGAAACCTGCAGGTGAGCCCTTATAAGCACACCTTAGGGGCTCACTCGCTGTCACTGCATCTCGATGCTACATGTGATCCTCGTAGCCCACGTGACTCTTATGCACCCGGCTGAGACGCACACAAGCGCTCGTTGCTGCCTGCATATTTTCAAGACGGCTTTTCGCTTTTCTTTATTATCTTTCTTTTTAGGGACAAAGGTATGTCCTGGGGGTATCCTGGGGGACCTTCAGACGGGGGCTGCCAGGAGGCAGCACGGCAATGCCAGGGCCCTAGATAGGGTAGGGTCAGCCTTTTGTTTATTTTTATTTTTTACTTTTACCGAGCTGCTCCGGCAGCTCTGAGCCTTGCTAACGCCGTCCCTTTCTCACCCCCTCGTCGCGAACGGCCGTACTAATAAGGACACTGTGTTTTTAACCACGTCCTCTTTTCTTCCCCGCGACCATGCCATACTCCCGCGGCCGCGTTTAACTGTGGTGGAGCGGCACGAGCTCACGGAAGCTCCGGTCGGGCTTCTGCGCACTGTGCATGCGCAGATCCCGGAGCGCATATTGCGCAATCGGAGGCATGCCGTAAGTGTGCTGTGAATAGCAGTGCACACGCTTTTGGCGTGCATTCTCTTTTATTTCGTTTTATTTGCTTGTTTTACCTTCGGTTTCATTTCCTTTTATGTATTTAGTTTAATTTCAGTTATAATTACCAACTGGAGCTAACTGCACTTGGGTCCCAACCAAGTTATTTTTTTGTTTTTACGGTTCGTCATAGTTTTTAAATGGCGAACCGTAACAGAATGCAGCGACCAGTAAAGAGAGGGCCCCAGTTTGGAGGTCCCCAGTTGCCGCGGTCGGCGGGTTTCATTACCCGGGTCATAGCTGGTTTTTGGGGGGCCGTTTAGTGACTTTGGCCGAGTCACTGAATTTTTTTTCCACAAGACCCTCCCAAATTGCCCAGCCCTCGCCGCTGTAACCGCCGGCGTCCATCTGGGGTTCAGATAGTCCTTGATGTCGGTACAGCCTACCTGGATCCCCAGCCACTTATGTCTGCCCTTAAACCAACTACTGTTTTTAACATCTTGCAAGGTTCCAGGGGCGTGCAGAAATATGTGGCTGAATTCCGCGCCCTAGCCGCGGTTAGTGGCTTGCATGGACCATCCCTCATTGAGCCCTTTAGATTGGGTCTCAATGAGGATGTGGACATCGAGCTGTGTTTCCTCCCACCCGCCTCTTCCCTTGACCACCTGTTCGAGCTGGCCAGGTTGGCGGAGGTTTGCCTCGATCAGCGTGAGAGGAAGAGGAGGGACTGTGTTTCTAGCAGCTTGAGTCCACCCGGTCCCTTGCCAGGGCATTTAACTCTGCCCAGCCCGGTTCTAGAACATGCTGCCCTCATAAGCTCTGGGAGTGAGCATGTAGCGCCCCCTAGTTCTGAACCTGGGCTCGCCGCGCTTGTAAGCAACGCACCTGGGCTGTTTGACCCCGTACTTGAGCATTTGGTGCCCCTAGCCCTGTACCTGAGCTCGCCGCGCCAGTTAGCCCCGTGTCCGAGCAACTAAGCTCCACGTCAGGGCATTTAGCACTGCCTAGCCCCGTACAGGAGCTCATTGCGCCTGTAAGCCCCGCATTCTAGCATGAAAGCTCCATGTCTGGGCATTTAGTGCCGCCAAGCCCCATTCAGAAGCACGCCGCGCTCGTAAGCTCAAAAAGTGAGCGTTTAGCACCCCCTAGCTCTGAACATGGGCTTGCCACACTCGTAAGCTCTGCACCTGGGCTGTTTGACCCCGTGCCTGAGCATTTGGTGCCCCCTAGCCCTGTACCTGGGCTCGCTGCGCCCATTAGCCCCGTGTCCGAGCAACTAAGCTCCACATCAGGGCATTTAGCACCTAGCCCTGTACAGGAGCTCATCTTGCCTCTAAGCCCAGCATGTGAGCAGTTAAGCTCCATGCTTGGGCATTCAGAGCCACCTAGCGCCACTGTATAACATGCTGCGATCATCCCTGTGCCACCATTGCGACCGCGGTTGTGTTCCTCTGTTTGCTCGGCCAGACGCCTCGCGCCCACCTTTCTTGCGGGTCTCGCTGGGCCGAGTTTCGCCCCTGAGCCGCCAGCGTCAAGCTTCGTCCCTGAGCTGTCTAGCTCCGCCCCTGAGGCACCTGCGCCGAGCTTCGCCCCTCAGCCGTCGAGCCCCGTCATTGGGTTGCCGGCGTCTAGCTCTGCCCCTGAGCTGCTGGGCTCTGCCTCTGAGTCGCTGAGTTCCGCTCCTTAGCCGCCAGGCTAGACAGGCTAGGGGAGGGGTTGGTTGCGCTTAGGGGCATCGGGGGGGCCTTGGGGGGGGTACTGTCATCGATCGCTCTTTGGCCGCTAATGGCCAGGAGTTGTCCCGGCTTGGCGGGGTGAGCTGCGGCAGCGTGATGGCAACACCTGCGGGTGAGCCCTTATAAGCACACCTTAGGGGCTCACTTGCTGTCGCTACATCTCCATGCTACACGTGATCCTTGTACCCCACGTGACTCTTATGCACCCGGGTGAGATGCACACATGCACTCATTGCTGCCTGCATATTGTCAAGACGGCTTTTCGCTTTTCTTTGTTATCTTTCTTTTTAGGGACAAAGGTACGTCCTGAGGGTATCAAGACCCTCAGACGGGGGCTGCCAGGAGGCAGCTCGGTAAAGTCAGGGCCCTAGATAGGGTAGGGTCAGCCTTTTGTTTATTTTTATTTTTTACTTTTACCAAGCTGCTCTGTCCCTTTCTCACGCCGTCACCCCGCCTCGTCGCGAAGGGGCGTATTAATTCCCTGATCGCGCTCAAAGAGGACACTGTGTTTTTAACCATGTCCTCTTCACTTCCCCGTGGCTGTGCCATACTCCCGCGGCCACGTTTAACCGCGGTGGAGCGGCACGAGCTCGCGAAGGCTCCGGTCGGGCTTCTGCATACTGTGCATGCACAGATCCCGAAGCGCCTATTGCGCAATCGAAGGCACGCCGTAAGTGTGCTGTAAATAACAGTGCACAAGCTTACCATTTATTTAGTTTTATTCGCTTGTTTTACCTTCGGTTTCATTTCCTTTTATTTATTTAGTTTCATTTCAGTTATAATTACAAACTGGAGCTAACTGCACTTGGGTCCCAACCAAGTTATTTTTTTTGTTTATACGGTTCGTCATAGTTTTTAAATGGCGAACTGTAACAGTTATGTTTGGAGAACGGAGAACACTGCATCCCAGCATAAGAACCTTATCCCATCTGTGAAACATCGTGGTGGTAGTATCATGGTTTGGGCCTAATAGCTGCATCTGGGCCAGGACAGCTTGCCACCATGGATGGAACAATGAATTCTGAATTATATAAGAGAATTCTAAAGGAAAATGTCAGGACATCTTTCCATGAACTGAATCTAAATCAAGAGAAGGTGGGTCATGCAACTACACAACGACCCTAAGCACACAAGCCGTTCTACCAAAGAATGGTTAAAGAAGAATAAAGTTAATGTTTTGGAATGGCCAAGTCAAAGTCCTGACCTTAATTCAATTGAAATGTTGTGGAAGGACCTGAAGCGAGCAGTTAATGTGAGGAAACCCACCAACATCCCTGAGTTGAAGCTGTTCTGTACAGAGGAATGGGCTAAAATTCCTCCAAGCCGGTGTGCAGGACTGATCAACAGTTACAGGAAACAGGAGGTTTGCACAGGGGGGTCACAGGGGGGTCACACCAGATACTGAACACAAAGGTTCCCATACTTTTGCCACTCACTAATATGCAATATTGGCTCATTTTCATAATGCTTTTGACAAAGTATAATGTTTTTGTCTCATTTGTTTAACTCTTTATCTACTTTTAGGATTCTGTGAAAATCTGATTATGTTTTAGGTCATATTTATGCAGAAATATAGAAAATTCTAAATGGTTCACAAACTTTCAAGCACCACTTTAAACAAAATCTCAATACATTTTGTTTACTCCAACAGCATCATGGGAACTAATCTCAAAGGAGTCTAGTGGCACTCTTGTGATTAGTGACCATGCAAGATGCCCAGTCTTTGCAAAATCATGGTGTGTCTTTTCAATGCTTTCTAGTGTATGTACAGCCTTACCTGAACCGTATACAGTATGTGCTTAACCCTCCTGTTATGTTATGGGTCAAATTGACCCGTTTTGAAATTTGAAGATCTAGGAAAAATAGGTAAGTATTTAACTATTAATAGAAGTATGAAACTTCTTCTGCTTGCCCTAATTAGTGTAATCAACATATAATATGAAATAATAAAACATGCACAGGGTACTCCATTGCTGTTCCTGACAAGTGAACATAATAGGAGGGTTAAGGAAAAAATAATTAATGACACATGTTATTTAACTAATTTGTATGGGCGCTTATTTGTGCACTTGTAGCACTAGATATACTAAATGTTAAAGGTTTCCAACTTTATGAATACCATCCTGATGTTAATTTGATATCTACTACAATGTAAAATAGCGTGACCATACATCTTCTTTTCCCAGACATTTTGGAACCTAAAAAAATTCTGGGATTTGGTATACTTTAAATTTGATGTTTGCTTTCCACCGTTGCTGTACTCTGAGTGTGAGCATCCTTGCATAGATGCTTTACCATTCCAACTTTTTTGTCATGTGTTCAGGCCAGAAATGCAGGAATGGATGTTTATTACCGGATGATATGAAGTTGACCAAGACAAAATATGAAATATCTCGGTTTCATGCGGTTTGCAATTAAGTAAAAGTGAAAGTAAATGAAAGATGGGTTTGTACTATGATGTACAAAAGCCCTGAAGTGTAAAACAAATTAATAAAACTGAAACACAATAGCAAATTCAGAAACACAAGGGCAAATCTGAAAACACAATAACATTAAGCAAGGTTGAACTGAAAAAGGTAGGTACTTACTACCTAAAGTTAATGACGCTGCTGACTTACTGATTGATTACATTGACCTGAATTTGAGCCTGGATGATCAGTGTATATCTTCTAATGCACCTATTAGTGCAAGTTTTATTTTATATTAATTACTTATTCTTTTTTGCTAACAATTAATTGAATTGCTCTTGTGTTTCTGAGTTTGTTGTTCTCCTTTGTGATTTGCTATTGTGTTTCTGAATTTACTGTTGTGTTTACTGACTTTTGTTTTGCCCTTCACGGCTTTTGTATAAATGGGCAAGGGATGTGTTCACCGTGTACTTAGCACAATGCTTGCAAGCACCATAGTATTTCATTTAAGAAATGTAGGTCTACTCGATAGTGGTCCAGGTTTTAATAATAATAAATAAATAAAAATAGACAGCAGTACTAGACCAATATGTTTTCTTTAGTAGGGTTTAAAATTGGTTTAAAATTAATTGTACACAATTGTGTTAGGTTAATTGGTGTCTCTAAACTGCCCCTTAGTGTGCGTATGAGTTTATGAGTGTATGTACCATATGACGGATTGGCGCCCTGTCTAAGGTCGTTTTTGCCTTGCGCCCTGTGTCGCCTGTTAGCCACCGGCTTTCCCGCAGGACCCTGTCTAGAATAAGCGGATAAGAAAGTGAATGAATGTATTCACACCAAATCAGGAGAGAACTTAGGAATCAAGGAAATACACTGGGGGAGTTAATAAGAGACACTGCACAGCTGTGTTTAGAAACTTTAACACTGGTTAGTGATGAGCGGTGTTAAATTTCAACTCTACAGAATTAACTCAGCTGGAGTATCAAAATACCAACACTTTGAAAAGAGTTAAAATAAGTATTGGGGTACGGGCCCTTTAAAGTGTAAAAATTTATTCGAAAACACTTATTTTGTCTCAGCTGATTTTGCTGTGAGGGACTGATCGGTGATTAGAACACAACAAAGGATTAAAAGACTAAATTGTTTATATATTAAAGTTCACAGTGCCTCCACCAGTCACCCTACCACAACCGCACACACCCCGACAGCCGCCTGGTTGCCTTGTGCCACCCTCCTGTCCTTAGCGTCCTCTCAGTTAAAAACAAAAATATGGTAACCCTACTGTTAACTGAACATGTATAGATTCAGTCCACTCCATAAACTATTTGTTTACATTAAGTTGATCTGTACATTTTAACTGAACTTTCAGGATTTCTGCTGTAAACTACAGGCCTACACGTGAGATATAGTGGTGTTTTTTCCACACTGGAATTCAAACAAACAAGCACAAACGAGGGAGTGAGCTCTAGTTCATTCTGATCACTAGGGAGAGGGGTAGAGTCCACAATATAGTTTATCTAACACTTCTAACACTTTTAACTTCAGATAAGCCAACAAAAAGCACGGGACTTTTACATTTTCATTGTAAGTTTATATTTCTTTTTATATTTCTATCAAAGTGACCTGAACATAATCTGTCCTATTCTTTTAGACCTAATATAAGTTTAATTGATTTGTTTCCATTAGCCAATTTGTTTGTGAGAAGTATGCAGAGTCATTGACATTTTAAACATTGTCCCACTATGACCTGGGCAGAACATATAAATGAGTCAGGGTCCAAACCTGTATAGAAGAAGCCAGCTTGTGCCAGCGTGTGCGGCTGAATGTGGGCATTAGTGGGCCAGTTGCTAAAGGTAGTGAGGCGCGTGTCCTCTGACTCCATCTCCGGATAGGCGGCTTGCCCGGTGGTCACGTTCTCGTCCGTGGCCATACGCTGCAGCTGGCTTAACAACTGCCCGTCAACCGAATCGGTCGCAAACGGAGTGCCCATAATGTTTCCTGCGTCCCTGCCCGAAACGAAATCACAGGCAGGAAAGTGGCGTCGGTGCTCCATCAACGGACTGTCTCCATGTGCCCACTGCCTCAGAGTTCCGCCGCAGCAAAAGCATCGGACTGCGTCTCCGGCGCCCAGAAAGTAAAATCCGGCCCGCGCCAGATCTTCCGGTCGAACCGGAGCGCCATGAGGCCAGCCGTAAAAGGTGCGCAGCCGTTCCTTCTCACTGTGCATCCGCGCACTCCGGTTTCCTTCACCCTCACGATCTCCCATAAGAGACATTCCGCTTGCTCCCCATAGTGTGGCATTCACATATGACCCGAAAGCCCTCTGGTCATATGTTAGAGTCGCGCTGTTCGTGGCTGCACCGGTTACCTTTCTAGAACAGCTATGACAAAGTGCGCTCTGCACAGGTGGATAGGAATAACGCTCACAATACCACACTGTCACATTCAAACCTTTTGTAGACTCTGTGACCACAGCTGACCTCTCCTCTATGTCTATCCTGCTGGAAAAACAAACATCTCATACCAGCTGTGTTTTGGAACCTGGTAGCTGGTTTTAGCTGGTAACTGGTCAGACCATCGAAACCATCTGGTAGTTCGTTAGACCACCTAAAACCAGCTTGTAGCTAGTTCATAGTCAGTCCATTTAAAACCAGCTTGTAGTTGTTTCAAACAGGCTCACCGCTTTAATCTTTAGTGGACCTTTGCAACTCTAAGTTTGAACTTATACAAGTGTCAATGTTATATACACTGCTCAACCACATAAAGGGAACACTCAATAACAAAGCCTAGATCGGAATGAAATGAATATTCTCATTGAATACTTTGTCTGTACAAAGTGAATGTGCTGACAACAAAATCACACCAAAATCATCAATGGAAATTCAAATTTTATTAACCAATGGAGTCACACAACAAAAATAAAGTGGAAAAACACACTACAGGCTGATCCAACTTTGATGTAATGTTCTTAAAACAAGTCAAAATGAAGCTCAGTATTGTGTGTGGCCTCCATGTGCCTGTATGACCTCCCTACAACGCCTGGGCATGCTCCTGATGAGGTGGCGGATAGTCTCCTGAGGGATCTCCTCCCAGACCTGGACTAAAGCATCCGCCAACTCCTGGACAGTCTGTGGTGCAACGTGACATTGGTGGATGGAGCGAGACATGATGTCCCAGATGTGCTCAATCGGATTCAGGTCTGGGGAACGGGCGGGCCAGTCCATAGCTTCAATGCTTTCATCTTGCAGGAACTGCTGACACAGGGCTCTGGCAGTGCTCCTCCTGTTCCTCCTTGCACAAAGGCGTAGGTAGCGGTCCTGCTGCTGGGTTGTTGCCCTCCTACGGCCCTCCTACTGGCCTGTCTCCTGGTAGCGCCTCCAGCCTCTGGACACTACACTGGCAGACACAGCAAATCTTCTTGCCACAGCTGACATTGATGTGCCATCATGGATGAGCTGCACTACCTGAGTCACTTGTGTGGGTTGTAGAGTCCGTCTCATGCTACCACGAGTGTGAAATCACCACCAACATTCAAAAGTGACCAAAACATCAGCCAGAAAGCATAGGTACTGAGAAGTAGTCTGTGGTCCCCACCTGCAGAACCACTCCTTTATTGAGTGTGTCTTGCTAATTGGCAATCACGCTTTATAATGCTGAGTTTAGCACTGAATGAGCTAACAGACACGGCTTACGGTAGCTCGATTCATTTTACTGAACCAATTCTTCATTGCCAAAACTTTCCTTACATTGCAAGAAAAGTATATGAGATTGAGTTTGGATCTGGATGTAACTGCTGCATGATTTAAGGTGGAACAGTGAACTTCAGCTTGTTGTGAAGTACTGAACAGACAACCGATGTAGCGCTGAACAACACTGAACAACAATTGCATATGATTTATAAATTGTTTTTTTTTAAGTCACATGATATACTGCATTAGCACATCACATTATATAATAAAAATGTATTCTTACTTTATTGGAAGTTTGAAAATGACTTATGACCATACAAAAATATTCGTGTAAATGTAATTCCATATCTACTACTTACATCAGGTTGTACTGCCATCTCTATTGTTCCCATCAGCTTATACAAACTGGTCATCCAGCTCCAACCAGCAGAGTCTAGCTGGTCTACCAGCCCTAACCAGCTGACCAAGATTGTCATCCAGCTATTACCAACACTAACCAGCTGATCTAGTTGGTCATTCAGCCATGACCAGCTGAATCAAGCTGGTTTAACTGATCATCCAGCCCTGACCAGATTGAGTTGAGCTGGTCTTCCAGCCCTGACCAGCTGACCTAGCTGGTCAAAGAGCTCTGACCAGCTTGACCAAGATGGTCAACCAACTAAACCAGCTTTAAACCAGCTTGACCAGCTTAAATTCATAAGGGCGTCTGCTAAATGACATACATGTAAATGTTGGCTAAATAACACTTAAGGGGTGTTTCGGCCAAATAGTATGTTGTTCCAAGCCAAGCCTGCCCACAGTAGCTTACTACTACTACTACTGCTACCAATAATGATTGTAATAATAATGATGATGTTGTTGCTGACAATGATGAAATTAATAACAGGTCAAATACATATGTACATACTTTTATATTGACTTTTATATGAGCCTAGTGTTTTAGGTCCCTAAAGTGGAACTTGGTAAAAAAAAAAAACCCACCCTCCTCTGGGTGAGTCTGGATTAGAGAAAAAAATACTTGAGTCTTTGTCTAGTCAAAATATAAACTGAACAGTAATTATATATAAGACAGCAGCATTATCAGGTCTGATGAGTCTTGATTTCTGCTGCGACATTTTGGATGGTATGGTCAGAATTTGGCATAAACAACGTGATAGCATGGATCTATCATGTTTGTGTCAATAGTTCAGGTTGCTGCTGGTGGTATAATGTTATGGGGGATATTTACAGGATACAGGAGAAGCAGGTTATGGAACTAGGATATCTTCCCAATATTTAATCTGGGGGTGGGAACAGCAACAGAAAAAGGACCAGCACCAGTATCCACCAGTGTTCATGGGAGAGAGGCAGGTTCACATCAGTTTTTAGGATGCGTTTTGGTTTAGTGATGTGTCTATGGTCATAGAATGCTGTCAGGTAATATTGACTATATATGGGATTAGTCACTGCTACATATGATGCAAGTGAAAACAATAAACAGTTATTTCTGTACTTTCTACTTGCAATAAAATGTTACTCAGCATCCAGATTTTGTACACATTTCTACAGTTTACTAAAATCACCTGGCTTAGAGAATTATCATGACAATGAAAACTAATGACTGGTTTTTATTCCATGTGAAAAACCAAAAGAAACTGTCTCTGATTGAAAGCGATAGCTGCTCAAGTTTTTGCAAACATGCTAGGGCATTATGGTAAATGTAGTACCTGTAACGAATTGGCTTAGCTTGTTTTGTAGTTCTGTTTAGTAATCCAGGATAAAATGTACTTTTTACCGCTGTGATTTTAGTGGGGCACAGCAACATAGTACAGTGGGTCTGAAGACGCCCTCTGGTTAATTCAAATACTTTTAATACTATTTGCCAAAGTTACAGCTACATCAAAACAGCTTTTACTAACGCTTTAGTTTGTCGTTGCCGGACCGGAAGACCACAAGTTCCAAGCTTATACAGGAAGCGCGTCACATGTTGATGTCGAGTAATATGGCGACAGAGTTTATCGTGCTCATGTCGTAAGCGGTTTACTTTTTTCAGTAGAAAGGTAAGTTATTGATTTAAATCATACCACTTGATTACGTTTCATCTGTTTATTTTAAACGTTAGTGTACATGCTGTAGGTGCATATGGGCTGGAAGGCATTTGGTTGTAGTCGTTGGTGTTACTGTTGCTAGCTTGGAGCGGCTACAATGGACTGTGTTGATGAAGAAATTGCAGAGCTTTACTTTATATGTAGCTTGATGGTTAGAACACCTTGCTCTGCACTGTTTAATGTTTTCCCCGCCCTGACTCACCAAGCTCAGGCTTGATTTGTTCATCAAATCAGATGAGATGAGAGCAGGGATAACATCAAAATGTGCAGAGACTTGGGTTGAGAACCTGATGTGCCCTCGCTGGTTACTTGATTAAGAACACTAGTATACCTGCACATCCATACAGTTGTCCCATCACCCAGAAATGTGGCTGCAGTGCAGAAAACCATACAGACTTGGGTCAAGAGCTTAGTTAAGGCATTTCTTTTTCTTCAAATATCACAAAGGAAAAAATGCGATCTAAGTGCCTCTGACTAAGTCAAGGTTATTGTTGCCAAATGGGCTGGTTAGAGTATTTCAGTAACTGATGTTTTATTGATGCTCTACACCGAGGTACACTGAAACATCTGTTGGATGGACAGTAGGGTTGCAACTAACGATTATTTTAATAATCGATTAATTGGTCGATTATTTTTTTCGATTAAAAAAAAAACTTTTCATGTCTTTATTCAGAAATATAACATTAAATAACAGCAAATAAGTGCTTACTATAAATGAATAATAATAAATTAAATGTATTAATAAATTAAAATAACAAATTAAATAATAAAGAAAAATAAGTGCATCTTTGCTGCAAACACTACATACAAACTCATTCACGCTCTTTCTTTAGAAACTTTGCATTACAAGCCAAAAATGTTAGCATGTCAACATCCTCCTGGCTAAAGCTGGCTTTCTTTTTAGAGACTATATTTCCTGTCGCAGAAGATAAACGCTCAGACAGTGTTGAAGAACCAGGAATGCATAAATAGGACTTGGCTAGCCTGGCCAATATAGGATATCTGTCTGTTAACTCCATCACTGTCATTATCCAGCTAACAAGCAGAAAAACAGCATCAACCGTGCTGTGTCCGTTTGCATAGTGTGAGTGCGCCGTTAGGTTTCCTCATTTCAAAACGGAACAAACTCGGGATATTGTGGTGCCTTACACTGTTGTTGAGCTCCCTTCATCCTCATCTGTGACTCCAACATGTTTCCGTTTCGATGGCTGTATCATCACCGGGGTGCTCGCGTGTCAGGTGACATCACTTTTGCAAAGCTTGCAAGTTACACAATTTTTGTTGTGTGAAGCGTGAAGTGAATTTTATCGATTCGTTGTTGCAGCCCTAGTGGACAGGAATTGTTACTCAAAGGTCAGAGAAGAAGGGCAATATTTTTAAGCTAACAGGAAGGCTATAGTCATCTCCTCACTTTTCACATCCACTTAATTCAGTTAGGGTTGCAAGTAGGGATAAGCAGCAGGGTGCAAGGCAGGAACAAAGCGAAGACTGGACACCAGTATCACCAGTCGCCAGTCACATTGGAAGGTTTGTAGAGATGCCAGTGGGCCTAAGGCATGTCTTTGGAATATTTGAGGAAATCTGTACTGTACAGTACTGTATGTGTTTGAGGAACAGTGACTGTATGTATGGGAATGTGGTGGCCTAGCGGGTAAGGTACTGGACTAAGGACCAGAAGGTCCAGGGTTCATATCCTACCTCTGCCAAGCTGCCACTGTTGGGTCCTTGAGCAAGGCCCTTAACCCCCTTAACCCCGCCCTTAACCATTGCTTGGATAGTATGACTGTGTCAACTGTAAGTCGCTCTGGATAAGGGCGTCTGCTAACTGACATAAATGTAAATGCTATGTAGCATAGTGATATAGTGATGCGATGTGGTTGAATGTGTCACATGTCCTGAAGTATATGAGCATCTGAACATTCCATGTGTATGCCATGTTAAACCACATACTGTACTATTTAAACCCCTTGTTTGAGCTGGGTTGATGCCATACTTATAGCGTTTACATAGTTTCTTTAATGGAGAGTGCGAGGACCACCCAAATGCTAGCACAGAGGGTCATTTTGGGGAGTGCTCTCAGAGATGCTCTCAGTATCTTTACATGCTTGCTTCAGTGCTTTGTGCTTGCGAATGCCTTTCTGTGGTCATGTTTTGTCTGTCCTTTTTGAGTGTGCCAAGTTCAAACCTTTGTTCCCCATGGTGTGTTTGGTTTGATATGTGCATTAGTCTCTGTGTTAGTGTTATCTTTGGCCAATTAAGTAATTGTTTTGCTTTACTTTCAAAATTCAAAAGGTAGTGTACAATGTTATAACTAGTTGTTTATGCAACTAGCAGCTCCCCTGTCCCACACAAATGGAACACATCACCTAATTTTAGTATCACTGCTCTACAACAGCAACACTGCAAATGTGAATTTAGAATTTAGTTATCGTTTCTGGGCAGCACGGTGGTGCAGTGGTTGTTGTCTCACAGCTCAGCGGTCCCTGGTTCGATCCCAACCCAGGACTCTGCCTGTATGGAATTTGTTTCCCAGAAGTTCCAAAGACATGCTTGTTACTTTAATTGTAGTTTCTAAAGTCCCCTTGGTGTGTGAGTGTGTGTATGAGTGTATGTGCTTTACAATGGATTGGCTCAGTGTCTAGGCTTTTTCCTGCCTTGTGCTAGTGCCACCAGCTGGGCACCGGCTTTCCTGCAGCCCTGCCTAGGATTAAGTGGCTAAGACAATGAATGAATGGGTTGTTGTTTCTCATCTTGTGCAACACATTATATTCTCAGATGGCTGGTGACTCTTCTGACAAGAGAGACTTGGAGGTCTCCAGTAAGGACCGCAAACGGAGTCGCTCACGCTCCCGAGACCGAGACAGAGACCGAAGGAGCTCTCCAGGGAAAGAACGCAAGCGGCATCGCTCACGTGAACGCAAACGTTCACGCAGCCGATCTAAATCTCCAGAAAGGTTCTCCGTTTACACTTGTTAGAAGTATTTTTTGGAAATTGTTTTGAGTTGTTTTTCTTTTTTACTTTTAAAATGTGTTTATTTTAATGTTTTGTGGTTTTGCCCCCCACAGAGATCGCAGACAGAGAGACAGAGATAAGGACAGAGAAAGGAGCCGTAAGGACCGGGATAGGGAAAAGGACGGGAACAGATGGGACAAAGATCGCAGTAAGGAATCCAGGTATGGGCAATTTCCTCAGTGGGCTGTATCTCTGCATCATACTGAGACACCTTAAAAGGAAGAGCAAAAAGAGGAATTATCTGATGTTCTTGGCTTGACTTTCTTAGGAGCAATTCTCCTAAGTCCAAGGATGCAAAAATAAAGAGGGAAAAAGACGTGAAGCTGGAGGACGATGATGAGGAGGACAGAAAGAAAGAGAAGGTGCATTATTAGATTTGATTTTAAATAGTTTATTTGTATGCACTTATACAGTGTTATATTGCTATGATGTGTTTTCACATTGTTTTTCTGTCTGAACTGTGCCAGGTGCAGCCACTGTCTCTGGAGGAGCTGCTGGCCAAGAAAAAAGCTGAGGAGGAGGCAGAGTCCAAGGTAAGAGCGGCAGAAAATTCACTCTTACACTTTTCATCGCTCTGCCTATTACGATCTAAGGAGACAGAACCTTGCTGTTTGATTCCTCGTAGCCTAAGTTCCTGTCTAAGGCTGAGCGAGAGGCAGAGGCTCTGAAACGCAGGGAGCAGGTGGCAGGAGAACGCAGACGGCAGATTGATGAGGAGAGGAGGAAGAGAAGGGTGTTCCAGGATATTGGAAGAAAGATGTTAGGTGTGTGCTGGAGACTCTTAATATTGTCGGAACTGATGTGTTTGTATTATTTCAGAGCAATCCTAAATTTCGTATGTTTTGCACAGAGGATCCTCAGGAACGGGAGCGGCGTGAACGTAGAGAGCGAATGGAGAGAGAGAACAATGGAAATGAAGACGATGAGGGCCGACAGAAGATAAGAGAGGAAAAGGACAAAAGCAAAGAACTTCATGCTATCAAAGTAAAGAAACAAAATACTGTTTTTCTTAATTGTAGATTTAAAATGTCTTTATTTACTGAAATGTACACTTCAGTGGAGGTGTTTGCTCAGGATTCAATATTCATTTGTTAGGAGCGTTATCTAGGTGGAATGAAGAAGCGGCGTCGCACGAGGCACCTCAACGACAGGAAGTTTGTGTTTGAGTGGGATGCCTCTGAGGACACATCAATTGACTATAACCCTATGTGAGTGTCAAACTTTTGTGGTGAAATATTCTTTGTTTATATCATATCTATGCTAGTAGAGTCTGATTTGAGATTTAAATAGAAAAGGGTTCGAATTCTACCCTGGACATCATGGGCCACAGATGACCTTGTACTCTGAGCAGGGCACCAATCCACCAGGCTGGGAAGGGATTGCTGTTATAGCACCTGGGGTCCATTTTCTTTGGTGGCCGAGGTCTTAAAAATGATAAGAAATTATAATAGGAAATAAAATCTGTCATTTACCTTCGGACATTGTGCCTGTAAACAAACTCAAAACGGCCAGGATGCTGTACACCACTGCCTGACATATAATGTTAGAGTATACACTACTGTGCCTAACTTATTTACTATATTTTACGTAATAATTATAACAGATTCCTATAATAATTGCATCTTTGCGTACTGTTATGCTGCCTGATATGGCAGCATATTATTATAGCACAGTGCAGTTAGATCTGTCCCTCTCTGCAGTGGGTCCCTGTGCACTAGATCACGATTCCTTATGGAGGTTTGGCTGGATGACCACCAAAGGATCACGTCAACAGTGCTGAGCAGCCAATCAATGCTGCAGATACTTGAGCAGAGACAGGAGTTGTATTTCAAGAGCAGAAGTCTGTCTTTCATTCAAAAGCTCACTTTTGGGCTTTTCTAACTTGGTTTATTTTTTGTGCAAGTCACTCATGTTTGTGCCCAGAAAAACAAACATTAATGTAGTATATACCACATAAAAGATGAAATAATAACTCGGTATTGACCACACTACACTTACCCATCAGTACCTCCTAAAAGGGGAACCCCCATAAATATGTAAGACCTGTCACATCGTTATGTCAGTAAAACACACAACCACTGAATGCAACCAATACACAAGCATCAGGGATAGTCTGAAAGTACCCAGAAATATCCGGGATACACTAAAACGAGAGAACGTAACCAAAGCCTTGAAGTATCTTACACAAACAGAATTCAAAGCCCGACTATGAGGTCCTCTGAGCAGCAGTATAATGATGAACTTACCCAAGGAGACCGCCTGCCATGAATATCACCAAAAGGTGGCAGTGGTGTAAAACCCCATACAAACAAACTTATGTTTGTGTATGACTTTCTGCTTACAGTGGTACCTCGGTTCTCGACCACCTCGGAGTTTGCCGATTTGGTTCTCAACAGTTTGACTAGAAAAATTTGTCTCCGTTCTCGTCGTTTGCTCGGTACTCGGGGCACTTGCTTAAACTTGTATTAGTCGATTTGTTTAATCTGAAACGTGATTCACGATTCAGTGATTCACGATAGCCCTTGCTCATTGAAAATCTTCACTGTGTTTCCCGTGTTTTTATTTATTTTTTTACGTCTACAGTTTTGCGTTCTTAGTGGAAATAAGTCTCTGGGGCATAAATAGGTTAGTGATTCGAGCCAACCGAAAGGAAACACAGGCTGCAGTTAGCTTAGCAGCTATGCTAGCAGCCTGGCTTTTTTTTCTATTTATTTTTCTTCACTTTCAATCCATTACTCGCTGCATGAGATTTTTCAACACTTTAATATAAAATAAGCTTTGTTTTAATGATTTTGGCCAGCTGTAGATTAATGTAAGTCTTTTAAACATTAACTTCCTTATAGGCTTCACTTTGATACAGTATAGACCACTCTACCAAACACTTGTTGAACTCATCAGTTCATGTTATATTTAACTTATGATGGATTTCTCTGAACATATCCCCATCATAAGTCAGGGAGCACTGTATATGATGCTTTATACAGTGTGGATTTTCTGGGGGTTTGGAACGGATTAATTAAATTACATTATTCTATATGGGAGAAATTTGCTCGTTGTTTTCAGTTCTTGAACAAGCCTACTGCAACAAATTAATGACAAGAACCAAGATATCACTGTATTTGTAACAAGCGGTAAATGGCGTTCGTAAGTGTATGTCCCTGTCATATCGTAAAAAAAAAAAAATAAATACCCTGCACTGGCCTGATGTTGCATTGGTGTAAAAGTGATTATGTGACTGCAGCAATGTCTGGTCAACATCCTGTAATGTAATGTAACGACACATAACTATATTGAAAAGCAGCCATACTTCTTTTTATTTCATTGTTATGGTTACAGTATGTGTGTGTTTTGTATTTCCTCAGCTATAAAGAGAAGCATCAGGTACAGTTATATGGCAGAGGCTTCATTGCAGGCATTGACCTAAAGCAACAGAAAAGAGATCAGTCTCGTTTCTATGGTGATCTGATGGAGAAAAGACGCACTATGGAGGAAAAAGAACAAGAAGAGTGAGCTGTTCTGGGGAATAAAAAAGAAATTCATTAGAAATTGTAGTCCGCTTGAAATCTGGACTGAGTTGTACCGTGCCCTTTGTGTGGATGTACAGGCAGCGTCTGAAGAAGATGCGTAAGAAGGAGGCTAAGCAGCGATGGGATGACAGACACTGGTCTCAGAAGAAGCTGGATGAGATGACAGACAGAGACTGGAGAATCTTCCGAGAGGACTACAGCATCACAACTAAGGGGGGGAAAATCCCCAACCCCATTCGCACATGGAAGGAGTATGACTTGCCCCCTCACATTTTGGAAGTCATCGACAAGTGTGGCTACAAGGTGGGCATTTACATTTATAATAAGTATTTTAGCAGATTCTCATATCGAGTCTTCCAATGTACAATTGAAGGAACTGAACAGTGGCAGCTTGACAGTGCTGGAGCTTGAACCTTGGAACTTCAAGTCCATAATTCATTACCTTAACATCTGTGTCACCACAGTCCAGTCAGATTTATTCATACAGTGCTATTATACATTTTACTTGAACTATGACTCCATGACTTATTAATTCCGATAAATTAGTTTCCTTCTTAGATTTATCATCTACGCCGCCCAAGGAGGTTGGGTCCCTTTTTGAGTCTTGGTCCTCCCAAGGTTTCTTCCTCATAACACTTAGGGAGTTTTTCGCCCTAGGCTTGCTCAAGTTGGGATTGGACGTAGATATTAGGAGATAATCTAAAATTGTAAAGTTGCTTTGAGTCGATCCTCCATTTTAAAAAGCGCTATATAAATAAATCTGACTTGACTTTTTACAACACAGCATTGTCTCAAAGCAGGCTTACAAATGTATTGGCTCAAAGCCCTAGTTGAGCAAGCCTGAGGAGACTGTGGCAAGGAAGGACCAAGACTCAAATACCTCCTTTGGTAGCCTGGATGTTGAATATAAGAATTAAACAATATATGTAAAGAAAATACACTACGTAAACTTAGAATAGAATAATATATAGGCTAAAATGAAGTAAAGCCAAAAATGGAGGATAAAAAAGTCCCATTTTTTTTACCTCCTTTCACTATGTCTTAGAATTAGTATAAATTGTAGTGTAAACCTCAAAGTGGTGCCCTTTTACATTCCTAATTACATGCATTGCAATTGCATGGACAGTGTGGCATGTTGTGATGTACAGGTTTGATCATATTTGTAGGTGTGTGTTGTTGCTTTTTTTTACCTGACAATTCCTTTTGTGTATTTGATTTATTAATTTTATTAGGAGCCAACGCCAATCCAGAGGCAAGCCATTCCTATTGGTTTACAGAACCGTGACATAATTGGTGTGGCTGAGACTGGTAGTGGTAAAACTGCTGCCTTCCTTATCCCCTTATTGGTTTGGATCACCACCCTGCCGAAGATTGACAGGTGAGATGAGTAGACTTGTGTTTTTACGTTTTTGCTGATGCATTGTACTGCTTTATTTGGAAGTTAAACAAAATGTATCAGACACCATGTTTACCCAACTGAAAGAAGCCATGTAGATCACTGTGGTGAATAATGTTAATGGCTTCACTGATGTATTTAGTAGCTAAACATTTCATTCAACATCAATATTACCTGATATGATTTAGTAGTAGTTAAATTTTAGACATCCCTAGTCACTCGCTGTGTCCCTGTGGGTCTACTTGGGTTAATTGGCTAATTAGGTTAATTTACATTTATGCCATTTAGAACATATCCAGAGCGACTTCCAGTTGATACAGTCTGACAATCCAAGCAAATGCATACTGGGATCTCGCTCAAGGATCATACTTGAGTACCCAGAGGTGGGATTTGAACACTGAACCTTCTGGTCCATAGTCCAGTATTTTCACCACTAGGCTACCACAATCTCTAATTGGTTGCTCTAAACTGGCCCAGTGTGAATGTGTCTGACTTATAAGTTATATAGTAACAAAAATTGAAATGTATGTGATAGGGTAACAGGTTAGAAAGGTTTTACTTTTAATTTTATAACCTGGCATCATAAAAAGTTGAGACGGTATGGAAAATGCAGTGTTTTTCATTTTCTTTGACTTTTCATTGCAGACAGTATGAAGCCAAGATATTTTAGGTTTTTTTTCTGGTCCACTTGATTTAATTTGTTAATAAAGAATCATTATTGCATTTTAGGCCTGCAACACATTCCTAAAAATTTCGGACAGGGCCAATTTAGTGCTGGTAACGAGGTTAAAAAGAAAATGTGTGATTTCTAACCGGTGATGCCAACAGGTGATTATAATGGGGATTTGGTACAAAAGCAGTCTCCACGAGTCAACAAACAAATTAGAAAATTATTGAAATGTTTAAAAACAATGTTGCTCAAAGTGTACAGTGCATAATATCATTAAACGATTCAAGGAATCTGGAGGGCTTTCAGTGCATAAAGGGCAAGGACACAAGCCTAAACTGAACTCATGATCTCTGATCCCTCAGACGACACTGCATCAAGAACCGTCATTCACCAATACCTGATAGAACCACATAGGCAAGAGATTACTTTGGTAAAAGAGATTATATTTGTCAAGCAGTACAACATGGAGTTGCATAGTGTGTAAAAAAGAAGCCTCATGTTAACTATGTGCAGAAGCTGTGTTGATTTCTGTGGTTTTGGAGGCATCTAGGATGGACCATCCTAGAAACCTAGTCGTAGTGGAAACGTGTTGGTCAGATGAATCAGTATTCCAGATATTTTTCGAAAATGGAAAGAATTGGAAGCCGTGTGCTCTGGACCAAAGATGAAAAGGACCATCCAGACTGTTATCAGCAGCAAGTCCAAAAGCCAGGCTTTGTCATGGTGTGGGGCTGTGTCAGTGCCCTTGGCAAAGGTCATTTGCACTTCTGTGGTGGCAGCATTAATGCAGAAAAGTACACTGAGATTTTGCACGACAACTTTTTCCAGGGACATGCATTTTTTAACTAGACCGTGCAAAACCACATGCTGCACACGTTACAAATGCATGACATCTTAAGACATGTTTGCAGGAAGACTGGGACAAAATATCACTTGACATCATTTCAGATTGGTTAATGCATTACCGTCCCAACTTTTTTTTCTCTTAATGTGCAGGCCTGAAATGCAAGTATGGATGTATATTATCAAATGAAATGTGTTCATACTGTCTGCAATTAAGTGTAATAAACACTGTTTATTATTATTGTTGTTTATGCATCTGGTTTAGTGTTGTACTTTTGTAAACTTCAGTGAGTCTGTGTCTTGCAAGTAAAGTGCAAATATCACAAGTCAGGTCATTGGAAGACAGGGAGTATGTGTAGTCACTATTGTAAGCAAGCTCTAGAAGCTTCGTGTAAACCCTGCTTTTGAGTTAAAGACGTTCATGTAGTTTTCCTTAAATATGATTTTTGAATGTTTGTGTTGTCAGGATTGAGGATTCTGATCAAGGACCATATGCAGTCATCTTAGCCCCTACACGTGAGCTGGCACAGCAGATTGAAGAGGAGACTATCAAGTTTGGCAAACCATTGGGCATTCGCACAGTAGCTGTGATTGGTGGAATCTCCAGAGAGGACCAGGGTTTCAGACTTAGGATGGGCTGTGAGGTCAGCTGCATTTACAGTTTCCACCTTTTTGCTTTCGTTGGCCTATAATGATTTTAGATGGAAATAATTTTCTCTAGTAAATTGGGACTTTAAGCACAGGTATGTGCCGTTTAACGTCTGCATTACATTCTGGGGAACAGGTTGTAGACCAGACTTTACCATACTCACATAGTCTTATGATGATACTGCAATGTAAATATGAAGGGTATTTTCCCAAGAAAAAGATACGTAAATACAGTAATGTACTGTTATGAACCTGTGTAAGGGAAAGCCAACACTTAAGAGGATGGTATGATGGACCTCATACTTTGGTTTGATGGAAGCCAAAAATGCACTGATAGACAGCATTTTGAATAACAAGGAAGATCAGCCAGATGAAACAGACTCCGTGAATGTGAACCAGTTTATGTAGTTATAGGTTAGACAGAATGTACAGGTAATGGGTGGACAAACAATGGAGTACTACTTACAATAGGACAGGTACATACAGTTGGGCAAAAAAGTATTTAGTCAGCCACTGACTGTGCAAGTTCTCCTACTTAGAAAGATGAGAGAGGTCTGTAATTTTCATCATAGGTACACTTCAACTATGAGAGACAAAATGAGACAAAAATCCAGGAAATCATATTGTAGGGTTTTTACAGAATTTAATTGTAAATCATGGTGGAAAACAAGTATTTGGTCAACTACAAACAAGCAAGATTTCTGGCTCTCACAGACCTGTAAGTTTTTCTTTAAGAAACTCTTCTGTCCTCCACTCGTTACCTGTATTAATGGCACCTGTTTGACCTCGTTATCTGTATGAAAGACACCTGTCCAAAGCCTCAAACAGTCAGACTCCAAACTCAACCATGGCCAAGACCAAAGAGCTGTCGAAGGACACCAGGAAGAAAAATTGTAGACCTGCACCAGGCTGGGAAGAGTGAATCTACAATAGGCAAGCAGCTTGGTGTGACAGGACGACTGATCCGTGATAAGGGACGAATGAACAGGACCATGTATCGTGAGATTTTAAGCCAAAGCCTCCTTCCATCAGTGAGAGCATTGAAGATGGAATGTGGCTGGGTCTTCCAGCATGACAATGATCCCAAACACACCGCTCGGGCAACGAAGGAGTGGCTCTGTAAAAAGCATTTCAAGGTCCTGGAGTGGCCTAGCCAGTCTCCAGACTCAACCCCATAGAAAAAGGGAGTTGAAAGTCCGTGTTGCCCCAAAACATCACTGCTCTAGAGGAGATCTGCATGGAGGAATGGGCCAAAATACCAGCTACAGTGTGTGCAAAGCTGGTGAAGACTTACAGGAAACGTTTGACCTCTGTCCTTGCCAACAAAGGTTATGTTACAAAGTATTGAGTTGAACTTTTGTTATTGACCAAATACTTATTTTCCACCATAATTTACAATTTACAATTCTTTAATGTTTTCTGGGTTTTTTTTGCTCATTTTGTCTCTCATAGTTGAAGTGTACCTTTGATGAAAATTACAGACCTCTCATCTTTCTAAGTAGGAGAACTTGCACAAACAGTGGCTGACTAAATACTTTTTTGCCCCACTGTACACTTACGAACGCCATTTACAGCTTGTTACAAATAAGTAGCAGAATACATCCACACAATCACTTGTACAAAAAAGTCTCTAAACACATCAACCGAGTTAGAACAGTGTCTATTGGAAATGTGAGCTAAGTATATCCGTGTGTTGATTGGCTGCTGGTTGGCTGTTTACAGCCACAACGTCCTGAGTTAAAAGACAGATTTATTTTCTTTTATTATGTATTTAATTGTTAAGACCCTGGTTGTTAAAGTAAACAGTCGTGAAAGGTTGTTAAATGGTGCATATCTGTAAGTTGTTGTTTATATCTTGTGTCATTGTCTAAGAATATTAACATGCTGAATACAGTTTAACTAGTAAGTACTATTTCATCAGAACTCTGCACATGTTTTTCTCTTCATCAGATAGTGATAGCTACACCTGGTCGTTTGATTGATGTGTTGGAGAATCGTTACCTGGTACTCAGCAGGTGCACATACGTGGTACTGGATGAGGCTGATAGGATGATAGACATGGGCTTTGAACCTGACGTTCAAAAGATTCTCGAGCACATTCCTGTGACAAATCAGAAACCAGACACTGATGAAGCTGAGGATCCAGAGAAGATGACACTGAACTTTGAGTCTGGCAAAAACAAGTACAGACAGGTCTGAAGAACAGAACATTACAAGCAAAGCGTGAAATAAAATGTAGCTTACAAATAAAAGTGTAACACATTGAGACTCAACGCTGAAATGAATTCTCTTTTGTCTAGACGGTCATGTTTACAGCCACCATGCCCCCGGCTGTAGAACGTCTGGCCAGAAGTTACCTGCGGCGTGCTGCTGTGGTGTACATTGGTTCTGCAGGTAAACCGCACGAGAGAGTGGAGCAGAAGGTTATCCTTATGTCAGAGGCTGAGAAGAGGTATGCACAAACACCATTAATACAGTCACACACTTGCAGTTGTTTATACACCAGATTATGCCAGGTTATATGGTTGAACCTTCTCTGATGCATTTGCTTTTTTTAAATCAGGAAAAAACTTTTGGAAGTCCTGTCACGTGGCTTCGAGCCACCCATGATCATCTTTGTCAATCAGAAGAAGGGCTGCGATGTGTTGGCCAAGTCTCTGGAGAAAATGGGGGTATTGCACTTCTCACAATTACTAGCTGCACCAGCACTTTCTGGAATTTCCACACAGGACTGTTTTTACATGCTGTTACATTCTTATATGCTAGTCCTGATAACGGCTTACAGTCTCATGCTGATGGGGCACGTTGTCCTGTGTACGGTCTAACCCCCTACTAACCTATAAACTAAATATAGCTTATCTGATCTATAATGGGTGGCGATCAGAAACATAGGGCAAGTAGATGGTGTTTGTGACTTTGTAACTTGACTATGGCTCTTGGACTGAGGCATTTCTAGATCATTTGCACTTTGCTAAACAGTTTTCAATCTGTAGTTCCAAACAAACATTTAAAATGTGCCTTTCCAGATGATTAATTTATTCATTGGACTATACTTTAATTTTTATACTGTTTTTGAAATAATTATGCTGTTTTAAAAATAAATATTCTTCCAGTATATCTATAATGCGATATATACAACAGTACCATGATATGAGTGCATATGCTGTCATAGAGAATTTAGGCCATATTGCCGCCCCCTAGTGGTTATTTAGTGTGATATATACAACAGTACTATGATATGAGTGCATATGCTGTCATAGAGAATTTAGGCCATATTGCCGCCCCCTAGTGGTTATTTAGTGTGATATATACAACAGTAGTATGGTACTGTGCATATGCTGTCATAGAGAATTTAGGCCATATTGCCGCCCCCTAGTGGTTATTTAGTTTGATATATACAACACTACTATGATATGAGTGCATATGCTGTCACAGAGAATTTAGGCCATAATGCCGCCCCCTAGTGGTTATTTATTGTTTTGTTTAGCTCTGGAAAAATGTGCTGTTAAACAGTAGAGAACAGTTGACCCTGTGGTGAATGAATGAGTTCTTGTTGATATAGCAAAGAAGAACCCTCACCCATTTGACAGATAACAGACGGCAGTCAGTCGGTCTGCTGCCGCACTGCGTTTCCCTGACGTCATTGAAAGTTTGATGTTACGTCCCATAATAAAAGGAAATGACGTCAAAAGGCTGTTGCTGTCCCAATAGCTTCCCTAAAAGAAGTACATTCCAATAACAGAGTTCAACTCTATTTGAAATCAGTCTATATAATTTAGTCTAATACTTTTAGCCTTGCAAATATTTAGTTCTATTGGCTGTTTTGGTGTTCATCAGTGGCGAATTTTATATTATTAGCTTGACTGTTGTATGCTGCTGTATACCTGTATATAAAAACTCCATCAGCTTACTAGTACATTTTGCTTTACCTTAAGTTTGTTGAAAATTGAATTTGAAAGGTTTTACCTAAACAAATGTTTCCACTCTATATCTTGTTTTCAGTACAATGCTTGTACATTGCATGGTGGTAAAGGTCAAGAGCAGAGAGAGTTTGCGCTGTCCAATCTAAAGGCTGGAGCCAAGGACATCCTGGTTGCCACAGATGTGGCAGGAAGAGGTATCGACATTCAGGATGTTTCTATGGTCATCAACTACGACATGGCGAAGAACATCGAGGGTATGTTGTTTTTTAATGAACATATACTTTTACCTCGGTTCTCATCATTAATTCGTTGTAGAAGGTTTGTCGAGAACCAAAAACGATGACTACAGAGCAGATTTTTCCCACAAGGAGTGATGTTACAGTTGGCCAAAATCATTAACACTAAGCTTGTTTTATAATAGTGCTGACAAATATCATGTAATTTAGTGAGTAGTGGGTTGAAACCGAATAGTAAAAGCAAAACACTTACCATCTACAGGGTTTGCCATTTGTATGGATACACCTAAAAAAAATGGGAATGGTTGGTGATATCAACTTCCTATTTGTGGCACATTAGTATATGGGAGAGGGAAAACTTTTCAAGATGGGTGTTGACGATGGTGGCCATTTTTAAGTCGGCCATTTTGGATCCAGCTTTATTATTTCCAATGGGAAGAGGGTCATGTAACACATCAAACATATTGAGAATTTCACAAGAAAAACAATGGTGTGCTTGGTTTTAATGGAACTTTATTCTTTCATGAGTTATTACAAGTTAATGACCATTATAAAAGTGTTCAAGGTGCCCATTGTTGGATTGTCAATGCAACCCTCTTCTCCCACTCTTGACACACTGCTAGCAACACCGCAGAAGAAATGCTCTCCCGATCTGACCCCCTTAGACTTTTATCTTTGGGGTCATCTGAAGGCAACTGTCTATGCTGTGAAGATACGAGATGTGCAGCATCTGAAACAACGGATACTGGAAGCATGTGCTAGCATTTCTTCTGCGGTGTTGCTATCAGTGTGTCAAGAGTGGGAGAAGAGGGTTGCATTGACAATCCAACACAATGGGCAGCACTTTGAACACATTTTATAAGTGGTCATTAACTTGTAAATAACTCATGAAAGAATAAAGTTCCATTAAAACCGAAATTCTCAATAAGTTTGATGTTACGTGACCCTCTTCCCATTGGAAATAATAAAGTTGGATCCAAAATGGCCGACTTAAAAATGACCATCATGGTCAACACCCATCTTGAAAAGTTTCTCCCCTCCCATATACTAATGTGCCACAAACAGGAAGTTGATATCACCAACCATTCCCATTTTATTTAGGTGTATCCATATAAATGGCCCACCCTGTATTTGTGAACTCCAGCGCTACCGTAGCTGCTAGGCAAACTGCAGGCTGTGCTTTGGAGGTTCTTCAGTTCCTGGTTTGCTTTCGTTTAGCTCAAATAACTAACTTATGACAAATGGAGGCTTATTTGCACTAAGAATACAGCACTGTAGATTGTAACAGGGCAGATCTTCCCTGAGTAAGGCTTTTGTAAATCTGAATCACTGTACTGAGTTGTGAATCGAGTTTCGGCTGAAACAGGTCACGTGGCTCCAAGTTTAAGCAAGTGTGCAGAGAACCGAGCAAATGTTGAGAATCGAGACACTTTTTTGGTCAAAATGCATTGAGAACCGAAATTCGGCAAGTTCCGAGGTACCACTATATGTGTATGCATGCATGAGGAAGATTGTAGGAGCCTATTCCAGGATACACTGGGTGCACTCAATTGTAATGCACAGCAGGGTCACTGTTGGAAACATGGAGGATGATCCACGTGTCTGGCATTCCTCCCTCAGATAGCCATTCAGGCCTGTCTGGTGCTTGATCCAGCCTGAAGGCAGCACTGGGAGTCATCCTGCTGGTTGGCTAGCTAATTGCCACTGTGCCACCTTTGGTCCTAAAACACAATACTGAAACAGGATGTAAAGGATACTTACAATTTCAAGAGACAGTCTGTCATTATTGAATATTGAGTTCTATTAAAAAACAATAAGCTTTAATCTTTTTTGTGAAATGTGTTTTAGATGAGAGAATTTTGTGACAACTAATTTAAAGGAATAACTGTTGTGTGTATATATTGTGTTCTACAATATTTAATTTAGTGTGGTCCAATTATTACAATATGTTAACCGACATGTTGCTTTCTGTGCACTGTTAGATTACATCCATCGTATTGGTCGCACGGGTCGTGCCGGAAAGAGTGGTGTAGCCATGACTTTCCTGACCAAAGAGGACTCGGCTGTATTCTATGACCTGAAGCAGGCCATCCTCGAGAGCCCCGTGTCCACGTGCCCACCTGAGCTTGCCAACCATCCTGATGCCCAGCATAAGCCTGGCACTATTCTGACTAAGAAGAGGAGGGAAGAGACCATATTTGCTTAACTGACTTCAGTTCTAATGCGCTCTCAGGTGTCTCCTCTTTTCCATTGTCATTCATTCTCTATATACAGTATGTATCAGTTTTAAATTGTACAATTGTGAAATCCAGACTTTCCTCAGTGCTTAGTTAGATGTCTTAGTTCTGTTAGTCCGAGTGTGTCTGGTGAAGAACATTCTGCTCTTAACGCTGAAGTCACTTGTTTCTATGACTTTGTAATAAAGCCTGTTTTGTTGATCCAGTCCCCAGAGAAAACAGTGAAATTGTTTAGTGTGCTTACATCGAACATGAAAATAAAGCCATGGCAGCCATTTTAAAAGTACATAAAATGTTATGTTTATTATAACTTTGATTCATTTCAAAAGAAACCATTCTATTCAGCATCAAGCACATTGTTTTCTTCATAAAGATAGACGAGAGGGTGTGAACACAGCGCCATTAAGTTGTTGTCTGTTGGGATCATAGCTAATGCATTTATTGCATTACAAAGCACACAGAAAGTAAAAGTTAAACATATAACAAAAGTTTTTATGTTTATAAGATTTGTATTGCATACAGAATAGAAGACAGATCAATAAAGTTGTACCCTTTTTAAAGGTTGTGCTTCTCAGACCCCAAAATAAGCAAAGCAACTTCAATGTACATCCCCTGGCAATATTTATGGGATCACCACATGGATATTCACATATTTTACTTTGTAGCAAGGAAGCAAATCACAGATTTATGCCAATTTATTAAAATTATTTAATAGCTTTAAAATTATTTAATGGCATGTTAAATGATAAAAGTATAAAGTCCAACACAGTGTGGCATGAATTGTTAGTCGTTTCCAGACGGATGTGTCTAAAATTTGGTGCAAGTATAAACAAAGTGGGCAATGGAAAACATGGGTAGAACAAACATTTTAATGTAAAGTAATTTGCCTTGAGAGTAGAAAATGCACAACAAAACAAATGGGCTTCAACAAAGTTTGTGACAGAACTATAAGGAATCGACGGAATGAATGGGCTTTACATTTAAACAAAAATTTAAAAGCGGCACTAACACCTAAACAGGAGAAAACAAGGTTACAATGGGCTAAAAAGAAGCAATCATGGAGTGTGGATGATTGGATAAATTAATATTCAGTGATAAATATCAAATCTGGCCATGGAGATGTTGCTGAAAGTTTTCTCTGGTGCCACCGGGGGAATGGCAATCATCTTTTTTGACTCCATGACTTTAGTTTTGCTCTTAGATTTATCATCTACCCCGCCCAAGGAGGTTGGGTCCCTTTTTGAGTCTTGGTCCTCCCAAGGTTTCTTCCTATAACACTTAGGGAGTTTTTCCTTGCCACTGTCGCCCTAGGCTTGCTCAATTTGGGATTGGACGTAGTTATTAGGAGATAATCTAAACTTGTAAAGTTGCTTTGAGACAATGCTCCATTGTAAAAAGCGTTATATAAATAGATCTGACTTTACTTGATCTTGAACACCTTTCTAACTTCACTGATAGAACAAAGATTTGCTGATGCTGAGGTCATTTTTCAGGATGATGCAGCATCTTGCTACAGAACAAAGAGTGAACACTGCTTCAGGAAAGGCATACAAACTCAATAACCCAATGATCAGCACACAATCTGGTGACAATTAAAAAAAATTGGTCGATGACAAGGGTCAGCTTTTCAGGATGAGCTGTTCATACGCTGTTGGAATGATGATTTGGTTGACTGGTGTGATCTACTAACTCAACACTGCAAGGTGTGAAATACAGGGTCATAAGCACACTGCAGGAAGAAGCCCATTGTAACTCAAGGAACAGACCACCATGCTTGCAGAGTTTTCAACAGTCTGACCAAGAGAGAACAAAAGAAGACTGACAGCCAATGGTGTATTTTTCTGGTAGAGTGCCACTGTCACCCTAGGCTTTCTCAGTTTGGGATTGGCCTTATAATTTAGAATACAATCTAAAATTTTAAAGCTGCTTGGAGACAATGCTCCACTGTAAAAAGCGCTATAGAAATCAAGCTGACCTGACTTATCATTTGCTTATCAGTGCCTCAGTGAACTGTTAGAGGAAAGCTCGAAATAGGCAAATTCACTTAGTGTTCTTGTACACAAAGATAAAATCATGAAAAGAACAAAACTAACAGATGTTTAACATCTTCCAAAATACCTCCTGAATTGTTTTTTTCTTAAAAGATTAGTACCGTATTTTTCGGGCTATAAAGCGCACTGGATTATAAGACGCGATATCAACGATCGACTGCTAACGGGTCTATTTTCATACATAAAGCGCACCGGGTTATAAGACGCATTAAATGAAACAAAACTCTTAAGTTCCCTCGGAAGCTCAGTTTGGTCTTTACCTGGCACAGGGCGTCTTCTTGCTTCCTCCACTTCCGTACCATTGATTCGTTAATGTTGAATTCTCTCGCAGCTGCTCTATGTCCATGTTGTACTGCGTGACTGATAGCGTTCAGTTTGAAATCCGCTTCGAAAATAAATGAATGAATGAATGCACGTACCCTAATGCTGAAGCACATACCGTATTACTCCGCAATGGCTGCGCACTACGGTGGCAGTAAGCTTCGTAACCTACCAAAGACCGTGCTAAAAACATTTCGACAGATTTATGAGCGCCGTGTACCATCTACAATCGGTTCTAGGTCAGAGAGCACAACCGGAATTAATTCATACATTAGACGCACCGCATTTTAAGGCGCACTGTCGATTTTTGAGAAAATTAAAGGATTTTAAGTGCGCCGTATGGTCCGAAAAATACGGTAGTTAGTTTGTGTCTGCCACACCTGATGCAGTCCATCACAAGCCTGAAAGCAGGCTCTTAAAGAGAAGCAGGATTGACAGAGATCTACAAGTAGCATCCAACAGTATGCATTCTTGAAAGTCCCAAGGTAAACAAGTCTGTAGATCCGGAGTTAACCTACCCCAAAATAGGTTTTAACATAATAGGTTTGTCAGGCCAAATGCAGCTACTTTTAAAATGTATACAAACCTAAAGGCACAGCAAATCCCTATTTCACTATCAGCTCTTAAGGGAATAGGTCAACGCTAGTTCTCAAAGTCAGGAAAAAGCCTTCGAAAACCGTCAGCAGAATTCAAGACCTCAAAAAACAAGAAAAAGAACAATTACCAGGATGTTGTCTAATACAGGGTTTTTATCTAGAAGAGGAAAAAGGCATTGGTGTCTAAGAAAAAGATCAAGTACAGAATGAAGTTTCTGCCAGTGAATGGAAGGTTTGATTCAGAGCGGTTCAGCGGTTCTCTACGACTATTAAGCATAGAGTTAGAGGCATCATTGTGTAGGGAGTCTTTAGCTGCTGGTACTGGTGAGCTGCTGTGAAAAGTCAATTAATGCTTCGGAGTAGAGACAAATATTACAGAAAGGCTTGTTTTCCACAATTGAAAATTGTTTTCTAAAGTTGAATAAGAAAGTTTTAACTAGCTTGACGTAGAATATTATTTTTCATTAGTGGAAGTCCCTTCTTCAAACAAATCAGGCTGTTTTTAAATGCCCATGGAGGAGCAACAAAGTACTAAATGTGAGGTTTCCATAATCTATTCTTAATATTGTGTTATTCCCTCAGTTTTCCTCTACTTGATTTGGAAAAAAACAACATGCCATTATTTAAAATAATTTGTTCTCTGAGGTATGTTTCACGAAGCTAGAACGCTATTAAACAAAAAGTGTTGCTACAAAGTGTAAAAGCTGGAGGAACATCCAAGTGTGGTGATTCCATAAATCCACAGTTACTGTGTTGCTTCACTAGGAAACAAAAATGTGTAATCATGGAAAATAAATCTTTGGTGCTAGTATTGGTGTATGACATGCAAGATTTCATTTAATAGGTCCAAATCATGCCCATATTCAACATGCCTACACTCAAGTCTTAAACCATGGACCGTTTATATTATCAACTGCAATTTGCATTGATATTGTTGGACAATTTTCGGCTTTATATGCATAATAATTAAATCCGACTTTCTCATACACAAGCGATTGTAAAGCATTTTCATTGACAGATATTTAGAAGATTACATCAATATTTGACACACTATAGTATAAGACTATTTCCATTTCCAGATTGAGGATATTTACGAAATCTAACTTACTATGCACTACTATTTTAAGGAATGTCAAAATAGCTGTAAAACATTTCCACATTTAGGGAACAGCCCCTAATTTTCTGTGCTCATTATAAAATATGTGAAGTATGTCAATCAGAAATAGCAAGAATAAGAATCAGTGCATTACTAAAGCAGACCAGAAAGTGTAGAAAGAAACAATCAGTTGTCATGCAACACTTGCATAGATTTTTTTTCTTTTTTCCCCAGGCATGCTGTTTTTCCCCCAAAATACAGAACAATAGTTAAACGTACCAGTTAGCTATGGAGAGAGCAAATAAAGGTGCAGTACACAAAAACATTTACATACTAAAGAAACAACGGCGTGGAGAACCTGGAGGCATCTCTGGCCTTCTGCTGATAGTGACAATATTCACTGATAATTCAAATCAATTAATTAGATTTAAATTCCTGATGGAGTAAGAATATGTATCTGTTTATGTGCTCTGCGATGGACTGGCACCCTGTCTAGGGTTGGTTCCTACCTTGTTGAACCCTGATTCCCTCCCCACTACCAACATTTTTATTAAGTGGGTATGAAAATGAAATGGACTCCTATTGGACCTTTGCAGGCACACCGAACAGCCATAACATGTGTCCATTTTGTCAGCTCCACCCACCATGCAGGTGCACTTTGTAGTTCTACAATTACAGACTGTGGTCCATCTGTTTCTATGCATGCATTGTTAACCCCATTTCGCTGTTCTCTAATGAGCAGGAGCATAACAGCAGGTACTATTTGGGTGGAGGGTCTTTCTCAACACTGGAGGGACACTGACGTGGTGGTGCTTTGTTAGCATGTGTGCTGGTACGAGATATAGGAGTGCTGCTGGAGCTTTTAAGCATTGTGCCCACTCACTGTTCAGTCCATCGACTCACTGTACCCCTATCTTGTTGGTCCACCTTGCATATCCTGCACAGTTTGTGTTAGCCACTCTCTAGTCTTTCATCAGTGGTCCCTAGATGCCATTGGCTGGGTATTTTTGGTTGGTGGACAATTTTTGGTCCAGCACTGACAATGTGGTGTTCAAAAGGTCCAATCAAAACTCCATACAAGCACAACACATGCTGCCACAACACAACCACCATGCCAGTGTCGCTGCAGTGCTGAGAAGGAGCCACTGCTCTGTGGTGCCATTGAAGAACAGGGTGAAAGGGGGCTAAAAGAGTATGCAGAGAAACAGCTTAGGACTATACTTTAATTGTAGAACTACAAAATGTCCCTATATATTAAGTTGGACTGTGGGACTGGGAAGCCTAGCAGTTAAGGTACTGGACTCTGGACCAGAAGGTTCAGGGTTCAAATCCCGCCTCTGCCAAGCTGCCACTGTTGGGTCCTTGAGCAAGACCCTTAACCCACAATTGCTTGGATTGTAAGACTGTACCAATTGTAAGTCGCTCTGGATAAGGGCGTCTGCTAAATGCTGTAAATGTAAATGTAAGTGGAGCTGACAAAATGGACAAGAAGGTGATTGCATGGCTGACAGATATAAGTGCACATAACTTATTATGTATAATACGTGCAGTGATCTGGCTAAGGCTATAGGACTACAAAGCTATTTCCTTTACTATAAAGGAATGAGCGAAATTTAGAAAGGTCTTCAAAAGGCTTTGAACAATAAACGTAAGAGCAATTAATATTATGTTCTGAGTTCTGAAACACAAGAGTTTTTGTACTGGTGAAAATTTTCGAGTGTCCGAGTGTACTGCAACTTTATTTGACTTTATATACCCACACAACACCCAACATGAAATACGTCCCGCTTTGTTTTGCCTCACTGTACACTGAGGGCAGTTCTGACTGTAAACATTGTAAAACATCTCATCAAAACTAGGTATGTGTATGTGTGTGTGCATACGCAGATGCTTTACTATTATCCTGCTGCAGATTTGAAAAATAAAGAAAACAAAGAATAGATTCTGTCAAATATATACTCAAGTTTTAGGGTCTTTTCCAACCCTAATGTGCAAATAGTCATAAATATCATGCAACATTAAATATAGAAACCAAAGTTAAGGCCAGTTGAAGCTGTCCTACACTGAATAAACCTTGAGTACCTATAAATACGTCCGAATAACGCCATGGTTAGTCAGACGTCATTTTTTGTTGGTTTGTCCAACTTGTTTGGAGAGGACCCACATATACATATGCTAATTCACTTCCCTTTAAAGTAGCAACCATAAAGCTGGCTACCTAACAGCTTTACACAAGACCAAAGTCACAAGTTCATGCACCAGTGCAGGAGGAAGAAGAGGGTAAGGTGAAAGAGAAAGATCACTCTCACTTGCGATATACAGCCATGTTCTCCAGTAAGGATGAACAACAACTAATGCCTGACCAACATTCTCCAGATTTCTCCTTTCCCTGCTTTTGCTAATTCAGTTGCTTTTTAATATTGTTACAAGTATTATATTCCCTTCTCCATTAAATTGAAGAAATAGTGGCTTTAAATGGCACAGTAAAGCTTTTTATTAGGCAGCAACATTTCACAATGTTGTTTTTACATTAACTGAGGCACAAATTATGCTATCCCAGATATTCCCATTTTAATACATTTGTCATATGCAATTAGCAGAGCAATTACTGACAATACTCTGTGCTGCATTTAAATATTAGTGTTAGTGTTAAATATTGTAAAATGCAATATACTGTACATATTGCATTATTTTTTTAAAAGGATGAAACATGACAAAATGAAAAGCTAAACCGTCATTACATTTTCATATTACTTTTTTTTTAGGGAGTTTTTCCTTTCCAATGTCACCTTAGGCTTGCTCAATTTGGCTTTGGGCTTAGATAATAGAAGATAATGGAAAACTGTAAAGCTGCTTTGAGACAATGCTCCATTGTAAAATGTGCTATAGAAATAAAATATTACTTCATCTGTACAAGTAAAAATGATGAATGGAATCCATGTAATCCAAGAATTGAATGCATTGAATTTGACTGAGTGTTGCCTCAAATGAACCAAGATGCTTATTTGATTGATTACATACAGTGGTGTGAAGAAGTGTTTTTTTTTGTGCATGTTTGTCACATTTAAGACTACACAAGTAAACACAAAATGCAGTTTTTAAATGAAGGTCTTTAATATTAAGGGAGAAAGAAATCCAAACCTACATGGCCCTGTGTGAAAAAGTGTTTGCCCCCTTGTTAAAACATATCTTAACTATGTTTTATCACATCTGACTTCACTGTCTCTAGCCACACCCAGGCCTGATTATTGCCACACCTGTTCTCAATCAGGACATCACTTAAATAGGACCTGCCTGACAAAGTAAAGTACACCAAAAGATCCTTAAATGCTACACCTCATGCCGAGATCCAAAGAAATTCAGGAATAATTGAGAAAGAAGTAATTGAGATCTATCAGTCTGGAAAGGGTTATAAATCCATTACTAAAGCTTTGGGACTCCAGCGAAGCACAGTGAGTGGCTGGCCGACCAAAATTACCCCAAGAGCGCAGCGACGGCTCATCCAAGAGGTCACAAAAGACCCCACAACAACATCCAAAGAACTGCAGACCTCACTTGCCTCAGTTACGGTCAGTGTTCATGCCTCCACCATAAGAAAGAGACTGGGCAAAAATGGCCTGCATGGCAGAGGTCCAAGACGAAAACCATTGCTGATCAAATAGAACATTAAAGCTCATCTCAATTTTTCCAGAACACAACTTGATGATCCCCAAGACTTTTGGGAAGACATTCTGTGGACTGATGAGACAAAAGTTGAACTCTTTGGATGGTGCGTGTCCTATTACATCTGGGGTGAAAGTAACACAGCATTTCAAAAAAAGAACATTATACCAGCAGTAAAATATGGTGGTGGTAGTGTGATGGTCTGGGGCTGTCAAAACACACCAGCAAGTCCACCTGTGAATGGCTGAAGAAAAACAAAATGAAGACTTTGAAGTGGCCTAGTCAAAGTCCTGACCTGAATCCTATTGAGATGCTGTGGCATGACCTTAAGAAGGCCGTTCATGCTCGGAAACCCTCAAATGTGGCAGAATTACAACAATTCTGCAAAGATGAGTGGCCAAAATTCCTCCACAACGCTGTTAAAGACTCACTGGAAGTTATGGCAAACGCTTGGTTGCAGTTGTTGCTGCTAAGGGTGGCCCAACCAGTTAGTAGGTTTAGGGTCAATCACTTTTTCACACAGGGCCATGTAGGTTGGGATTTTTTTCTCCCTTAATAATTAACACCTTCATTTAAAAACTGCATTTTGTGTTTACTTGTGTTGTCTTTAACTAATATTGAAATTGGTTTGATGTTCCGAAACACTTAAGACATACATACAAAAAAAATCAGGAAGGGGCAAACACTTTTTCACACCACTGTAAATATACTGGAAAAATATTTTCTTGCCCTTACGACATAGATCTGTCTCTGGCACAATCCCTAGATGTTCTGCTACTGCTGACAAAATCTATGGACTCACCACACCTGGATGTTCACCCCACTTTTATAATTATGCTAACAAATAAACAAATCACAGATATGACACCAAACAATTTTTTGTGAGGAAAATGCAAAAAAATGATGCAACAAATTAAGTTACAAGTAATAAAAAATATATATTTTATGGTCAAGTAGAGGAAAACGATGTAATAACTCTATGCAGAGGAAATAATATGGACCCCTCAACCAAAAGACTTAACTAATGAAAAACAATATTCTACATTTAGCTTATTTTTTTACTTTATTCTGGACAGGGTTGTGGGAGCCTATCCTGTAATTCAGGGGGAGCAGATGAACTCAGGAATTGGAAAGGGTTGGTGTTATGGCACCATGGAAAATCTCCCCTGTCCAGCCTCTTTCTTACACAGATCAGCTTTGCAGAATGGAGCCTTGCCAGAATGGACCATTTTTTGAGATCCATATTGTTTGCTGGCCATGTCATTGACTTGATATGCCTTTCCTGAAGCAAAGCTTTCACACGTTGATCTGTGGCAGAAGGCATTATATCATCCTAAAAAATTACTTCATCATCACCAAAACTATATTCTGTCAGTGGAATGAGAAACGTGTACAACATTTCAATGGCTAGAGACAACAACTGCCATCTCTCCTGGTCCTTTAGCTGACAGAGCTCATAAATGAGCGGGGCAACTCGAGTCATTTTGACACATTTCATTAGAATGGCCAATCTCCTTGACAAATGAAGATTAGTGGTTCACCACTGAAGTTTCATTCAGTCACCCTCACTCCATGATTGCTTCTCTTTAGCCCACTGTAACCTTGTTTTCTTCTCTTTAGGGGTAAGTACCAGTTTTCATTTAGCTTTTCTATATGTGAATCCCATTCAATTCACCTGAGTCTTATAGGTTTGTCTTGAACATTTGCTCCTGTTTATGCCCAACTGTTTTGTTGTGTATTTTCTATTTCCAAGACATTAACTATTCCATCAGGGGACTTTGACCTGTTACTTGGTCTACCAATATGTTTTAATTTCTTTTACTTTCCCATTTTGTTTATATCTTACCAAATATCAGCTGACTGGGAACAGCCAAAATCATTTGCCACACTTCATGTTGGACTTCCTTTTTGAAAGAGTTTTATATTCCTTTCCATTGTTTCATTCAATGACTCTTGTTGGAGCCATGTTTTCTGCCAATTAACCAAGTCCAACAGCTTGTTAAAATCAGTTAGCATTCCCCATTACCTGCATACTAATTTGCATTTTTAGATTGGTGCTGGTATTTGTTTTAGAAATGCAAATTACACTAATTCCAGAACTCCTAAAATATCTACTCAACACGGAGTGGTTGTATAATCTTTCCCTCTACTTCATTTGGGAAAAAATATCCTGTTAATTAAAATAATTGAATTTGTTTAATTTATGCTTTATGAAACCTGAATATATTATAACCTGAAACTATTAATCAAACACTGTTTGGTGTCACAGCTATGATTTGTATATTTGCTATAAAGTCAAATAAATCTGGGTACACGTGTGTTGATTCCATAGTTTCTGTCAGGGGTAGAACACTGAACCCTTTTTTTGCCAGTAGCTGCAAGCTCACACCCCATAGCTTCTAACAAACTTTCAAATTAAAAAGCTCTCACCATACTCTGCTTGATTGTCGATCCTTCTCAAGCACATTTTCATAATTAAATAACTTCCATAAATAACTAATTCATTTTGGTGTGCATACTACGCTGGAGAGATGCAGGTTTTGTCACAGTTCCACAAAAATAAAAGTGCATTGGGTTATAGTCAGTTTAAAGATCAAGGACACAATACTGTGCTTTTGCTTTACAGACTTATATAGATTACTCTCCATATACACCAATCAGCCAAACCACTAAAACAACATGGTCTGTAACAATGTTTAGGTAGGTGTTATGCATCATATTAATGTCCATATGAATGCCTGGACCCAGGGTTTCTCAGCATAACATTAGCCAGGTCATCACACTCATTGCACCAGACGAATTGAATTTATCCAAGGTCCAGATGTGACACTCGCTTGTAGGTGCTCTTAATGGTGAACAAGGATTAGCATGTTGAGAACTCTGCAGCTCCATAATAAGTAGAGAGTGCTACACTGTGTGATGTCTTCACATGCCTCCCATAACCAGCATTAAACATTCTGTGACTTGCAGCAAGGGTTGGTTATCGTTCGCATTTTTTCGAATCCAATTCTGCTTATCAGTTCCAAGGTTTGATTCCAAAATGGTTGGAAAATGTTTAGGTATAAAGCATAGCAACTAATAAAGCAAGTAAAAAGCTTAATATGGTTTAATGTACTAAAGCAGTGACCTAGGAACACCAATGTTCTCTCAGTTACTGCTGCCCATAAGTAATCACTATTTCTGAAATGATGAACATGTTGTTCAAAAGGAAAGTAATCATGATTTACATTAAGCTTTTTCAGTTATAATAGATATGGGACTTAAAAAGCTTAATGTAAATTACTTTCCCTTTGGACCACGTGTTCATCATTTCAGCAGTAGGGGCTATTTATGACCAGTAGTAATTCAGAGAAGTTTAGGGTTCTGGACATTAAACCAGGTTAAGCTTTGTTCACATTAAGCGCAGCATTTGAGCTAGTAGACCGCAGACAGTACGAGCTCAATATCATGCTGGTGCTTCAGATGTTTTGTCATATTGGAGGTGTAACGTTTTATTTGTTGATCTACTTTCCACAAAGGTTGTATTTAGCATTTCCTTTTTCTCTCAAACCAGAGCCAAACTTTTGAGCTCCATTGAGGATCGATCTTCAGCTACTGCTCTGGCCAAGCATATCAAAACAACACCACGTGATGACGTACGTGATTACCGTACATGACGCACCGGTCCTGATAGATAGATGCCTCCCTTATACATACATACCTAAACACGGCATTGGTTGCTTTCGGCTCGTTGCTGTAATACGTCAACGTGTCCGCCATATTGGTCCAGGCAAGACTGGCTTGTAAACAAATACAAGTGAATGAAGGAGCTGCATTTTTTTCCCTGTTAAAATGCACAATAACTGAATTATTTCTCAGCCGATTTTAATGAGACCGATTTTATATTCAAGGCTTTTGAGCTACATGGAGTACAAAAAAACGTTTTAATTCCAGTTACTTGTAATCTCGATAGAGAGGAGTGTGTATCAGCGTCAGGCAAGTTAACGTGGTGGAAAATAATTCCTAGTCATAAGAAACTGTAAAAACTCACGTTTTTTTGTCAAGCATGGATTTGGATTATTTTCCTTGCTTAATACGTGTGGAAACATAATTTTATAATTTACAATTTATAATTTAATTTATATGAATTTACAGTCAGAACTCGGCTCCTTCACTCTCTAATAATAATAAATTAAATAATCTAAATCATGCAATTTCAGTTTTTGTAATTGACAATCACTGACAAAAATGTAACAAAATCAACAAATGAAAATCAAATAGTGAGACACTGGCAGTCAGTCTGCTTTCTGTTTGTTATAACAGCGAAACGATACAGATCTACTCAAAGGCAATATACAGTACAGCCTACTACTAACCTATGAATACAATAATATGTAGTGTAATAAATAATATAACTAATGAAATAATAGATTAACAATAATACAGTATATAAAATGGTGAATACTGTATTATACAACTATTATATTACTATTTATACTACATATACTATATACTATTGCAAATCTATTACAATTACTATTTTAGTATTATATTATTATTTATTACACTAGAATCATGCATGTTGTATCTAACAAAATCTATGGAGAATAATGAGAAGTTGCCTGGACCAATATGGCGACGATGTTGATGCATGATCCAATGCGACTTCTAGGTATATTATGTCTATGGATGCCTCCTTTTTAACAGACATACTTTTACGCTAATCCCGACCATGAATGTATAGAATAAAATGCGTTAGTAGGATCCGATAAGTGGAATCAAAATTTAGTTTTTTTAACAGGTACCTGAGTCTTGGAATTTTTAATTCGATACCCTACTCGATCCAGTGTCGGTAGTTTCTCATCACTGCTGACTGGGAACACCTCACAAGCAATTTTGTTTAGGAGATGCTCCAACCCAGTCATTTGGCCATAATGCTTTGGTTAAATTCGCTCAGGTTTTACTCCTTAACATTACTCCTACATCCAACATGTCGACTATGAGAACCGACTGTTCACTTACTATCTAATATATCCTAGAGCTTAATGTTCGAGAATATCAGTGTTATTTATCAATCAGTGTGTGTGTGGTTTTAATGTTTAGGCTGATTGGCATATGCAAACAAACAAAAGCACCCAACTGCCTACAAATATGTGGGAAGACTAAAGAATCCAAATAGCTATCATTCAATTGCATGTTCTTTTCAGTGGAGCTGGGGGAACAATGCTACGTGCTACATTTATGAATGCTGACATTTCCCTGCCTTGCATCTCTACAGTTGGCTTAATGCTTTTAAACCACAACCCCACTGAAGGGATCTGCAAATGAAGATGCAACAACATGCTACTTATTAACTGCTTTACATGCAGTTTAGGGAGTTTTTCTTTGACACTGTCGCCCTAGGCTTGCTCAGTTTGGGATTGGCCCTAGATACTAGATGACAATCTAAAATTGTAAAACTGATTTCAGACAATGCTCCATTGTAAAAAGCGCTTTAGAAATAAATCTAACTTGACATGCAAAGGTTTTCTGTCCTCTTGTTCTCTGATCTTCACTAGTACTTGTGTTAAACTTTGCAAAACTGCAATACTTGATGTTGCTCGAAGCTTAAATCAACAGAATCATACAACATGAGCTTGATATTAGGTTTATATTAGAGCTTGAAATCAATGTCCTGTCACAAAGAAGAACTGATATATAACTAAAAGATCTGTAGGTGGTCAGTCTGAAATGTCAAAATTGTGACCATCCAATGATACCACATCCATCCAATCCCAGAATTTAACGTTTGTGCGTTCAAAAGACTGTGTTTATCTGTCAACAAGAGCAATGCTAGGCAATTCTGATGTTTATATGTAAACAAAGTAAGGTAATTTGTGCAAGCTTCATAAGCATCCTTTCAAAACAATGCAGCTGTCTTCAGATGTCTCAAACGAAGCATGTCTTAGCCTTCCAAGATTATATTGTTATGTGAGACCTAGCTAGCAGGGGGATAACTGAGATAAAATATTAATTTTGATCCCAGTTGTCCTGTGTGTCTCATCAGGGGCCATTTGTAAAAACTTTTAAGATCATGACTGAAGTTGGTTGTCATGTACTCTCTTGAGGGGTACAGCAGCCAAAGTGTGATGGCTTACATCATGAGTGTTGTAATGGTTTTGAGGATCTAAGCCTAGGGTAGCAGTTGTGTCAAAACTTACAATTCTTTAAATAAACCTCTGCATGAGACCTGCTTCATGGATTGAACCTTTAAAATCTAAGAATAATATAGCAGAATGTACGAAACCCTCATTAAGACTATTTAAATAAGGAATCTGAATTTTATTACAGTGAGAAGATCAGAGCCTTGGAGAAGGTTTACTGCCTCTCATGATGAGAGGAACAACAGAGAATTTTGTCAAAAGACATTGCTCAGATGTTTAGGGTTGTTTGAGTTCATTAAGAATTATTTCAGGACAGGTACAATTGCTATCCAATTGGGATGGTCATAAACAAGGACATTTCAAGCAGTGCCCCATAGTGCAATGACTGCATAACAATGCTGTGGAGCCCCCACAGCTCATATTACCCTTAGTGTGTGGAAAATGCATGCAGCTTTGAAACCATCTGCAAAGTATGTAAACATAAGACATTTACGTTCTCCTGCGTATTCACCCTATGCACATGTACTCCTGCGTTGCTTCTTTTACCTTCTCCATCTCTCTTCTCCTCTTCCTCCATCGTCAGGGTCAGTAGTTATCTTGAGGCCAGGCACGTAGGCGTTGCCGGCTGTTCCAGTGTCCATGTAAGGCCTGCGAGTCTTGCTGCTGCAGAAGCCGGTCATGTGCCTCATGCCCGTTGGCTCTGTGGTTGCCATCTGGGCGACCGCAGCCACCCGTGTACAGATCTCGATATGAGTGGGAGGGCCGGGGAGACTCATACCCTTCCTCTTCTTTAACCTCCTCTTCCTCATCCTCCAGGGGGTGCAGGGAGCAGGAAGCAGCTTGGCAAAGAGAGCGTGAGTCGCTGGCTTCATCCGAGGGCATCAAGCTGTCCCTTTCACCTTGCTCCTCTTCCTCTGCTGTACCTGCATTCACCACCAACAACAGCTGTTGATTCTGGGTTAAAAAACAAAAGAGCAGAGGACCTTCAAACAGGCATCCAGGCTATCTTAGAGAAACAAGAGAATGATTTCAGTCCAAAAAAATGACTCATAAGCAATGACACCTACATACAGATGGTAAAGATCTACATACACATTGTATGTACAAATGAATGATGTGTACAGTATAGATATATGACAAAATGTGATTTAAGATCTCAGAACTTGTCAGTATGATGAACTGTACAATTCTGATTCGCTGCAAAAACAGAATGGTCAAAATAGTTTTCTGCTGAAGCAAAAGGGGTTATCATTAGCATTTAAGACAATGGAGCTACATAAAAAGAGTCACTATCACTGAGGTTGCATTCACTAAGCATTCATCTGTTTTTACAGATGAATTTTCACAGCATGTCTTCCACTACCTTTTTTCCCCTCACTGGAAGCCAAAAACATCACTGCATCTACATGGTTAAGGAGGTCATGGAGAACTTTAACCAAGGACGTTTGGGTTGATGGAGCACTGCACTGGAGTAATGTGTGGACATGGTCAATTCATAATCAGGCATGTGGCCAGTTTAGTGGATCATTGTGTAAAACTGATGAAATGCTACATGTTGTAAGTTTACCATCAGTTGTAAAATGATCAATTTTTTCTTAGGACCAGTATTTATGGTACACATGTGGTGGCACAGTGGCACAAGTGGTTAGCACTGTCGCCTCACAGCTCCAGAGAATAAATCCTGAAACTGAACAGTGCCTGTGTGGATTTTGCATGTTCTCCCCATGTGTGCATGGGTTTTCTCCAGGTAGTCAGGTTGCTGCAACCCCCTCCACACCCTCACCCCAAACTGCCAGAGTGTGAGAGTGTTTGATGAGTGCGGTTGAAATCTTGTTCCGGTCATGTATTTAGACATCAATGCTGAAATTACATTAAATAACTACAACCCCAAGAAAACGCTGGGATAGGACGGAAAATGCTAATACAAAAAATGTGCGGTATTCCTTACATTTCCTTTTACTTTTCATTCGTTGCAGACAGTATGAACCCAAGATATTTCATGTTTGTTTCTGGTCAACTTCATTTGTTAGTAAACATTCCAAAAAATGCTGGGAGGGGAACAATTTAGGGCTAGCAATGAAGTGAAAAACTAAATAATTATGTGATTTCAAAAGATGATGTCAAGAGGTGTATGATTTGGTACAAAAGCAGAAAAATACAAAAGACTGTGTTTTTGAGAAGAGAAATGGGCAGAGGATCTCCAGTTTATCAATAAATACTGTATGTGAGACAATTATTGAAATGTTCCAATAATGACGATGTTCCTCTAAGCAAGATTCAAAGGGATCTGCGTATTTCTCCTTCTGCAGTGCGTGATTCAATGATTCAATGAATCTGTGCGTAAAGGGCAAGGCCACAGGCCTAAACTGAAGGCCTGTGATCTCTGATCCCTTGGATGGCACTGGATCATTCACAAATACCACTTTAAACATTACTGTGTAAAAAAGAAGCCTTATGTTAACCATGTCTAGAAGCAATATCAACTTCTCTGGGCTCTGAAGCATCTGGGAAAGACCATCACACAGTGGAAACGTGTATTGTGGTCAAATGAATCAGTATTCCAGATCTTTTTTGGAAGAAATGGACTCCCTGTGCTCCGGACCAAAGACAAAAAGGACCACCAGACTGTTATCAGCAACAAGCCTACAAGTCTAGCTCTGTCATGTTATGGGATTGTGCCAGTGCCCTTTGCAAAGGTCATTTACAGTTCTGTGATGGCAGCATTAATGCAGAAAAGTCCATTGAGATGTTAGAGCAACATATGCTGCCTTCAAGACAACATCTTTTGCAGGAACGTCCATGAATTTTTCAACAAAACAAAACAAGCCAAATCAAGAAAAACAAGCCAAAATCAGAAAAAGAGTTAGGACTGAAATTTGCAAATCTCTTCCAGTCTTTCTTTGAAGAACATTGTTTTTAATCATTTAAATAAGTTTCTTACACAATTGTTGGTAAACTGGAGATCCTCTGCGCATTCTGCTCCTCAAAGACATGGAAACTGCTTTTGTACCAAATCATGCTTATATTCACCTGTTGATATCACCTTTGAAATCACATCATTTTTCACATTTTTTTTCCATTTCATTACTAGCCCTAATTTGCCCTTGTATTAGCTTGTTTTGGAATGTGTTGCAGGCCTGAAATGTAAGAATGGATGCTTATTACGAGCAAAATGAAGCTGACAAGACAAGACATGAAATTTCTTGTGTTCATACTGTCGACAATGAGATAAAATTCAAAGTAAATGTAAGAAACACATTTCAAACACACTTTTAAAAATTTGCATTTTCCTTACCGTCCCAACTTTTTACTGAACGCTAAATTTTAAAGTGTACAGCAAGTAAAAGGAAGCTGGAATCTATTCTGCAGATTCTGTCAGTGTGTGTAAAGAAATAGTATTACTTTACACTGATGAGCCAAAACTTTATAAGCACCCAGCTAAAATGCTGTTGTTCATCAGTGTGCCACCAAAACAGTTATGATCTGGATGGACATGAATTGTGCCAGATCTGTGGTATCTGACACCAAGGTGTTAATAGCAGATACTTAAAGTCCTGTATGTTCAGAAGTGGAGCCATTGCAGACTGGACTTGTTGTTCTAGCACATCCCACAGATGCTTGATTGGATTGAAATCTGGGGAGTATGGAGGCCAAACATCTTGAAGTCTTTGTCATATTCTTTAACCTATTTTGAACAGTGTATGCATTGTGGTAGATCATCCTGTTGAAAGAGGACTCAGCCATTGGGAAAATACCCTGCCACCAGGTCCCTGTCAGATGGTACTCATCACTGCTGACTGGGAAGGAGTAGCCCCCCAAGTCTTGCTGTTTCTTACCCACCCTGAAATAATTATATAACGCCTCATCAAGACAAGTCAGCTTTATTTCTATAGCGCTTTATACAATGAAGCACTGTCTCAAAGCAGCTTTACACTATTACAATATCTTCTAATTTATAAGACCAATCCCAAATTGGGCAAGCCTTGCCCTGACAGTGGAAAGGAAAAACTCACTAAACGTTATAAGTAAGAAGCCTTGGGAGGACCAAGACTTACACTGCCTTCAAGTCCTCCTCGGAAATTCCTACTTACGACATTGGAGGTCGTAATAATGACATGATATGTGTTCAAGTGGTTTTGGTCGGGTGGTGAAAATGGACACCATTTAGTTTTTACTTCTGTTTATGTATAGCAAGTTTATTATGCCTTACTAAAAGAAAATGAAACGAACATGAAACGCATTACGGGAACAATGTTTTTAACACGTTAGAATCACTGAATCACATAGATTAGAATATTATGCTTTTTTTCGCGTATTGCTTAGTCATTTTAAAGTCTTTAATCTGCATGTGTTCATGTGTTGTCGCTGCTTAATATCAGAAGTAGGACCAGTTTACAGTACAAACGGTCAATGTCAATTATGTATTGAAATCACAACGGACGGGGATGGACGAGCATCAGTAGCAGCATTCAAGCTGGCAGCCGCCATGATGTTTTGTGACCGACATGTCCCCAACTCGGAAAGTCAGGGCTCATCGAAAAATCTGAGTTTCCCCACTAGTAAATACGACATTGCGGTGACGTTCATGTGTCCTCATCTCGTAAATAAGATATTTCCGACACCACTTGAAAGCAGGTTTAAATAGGGACCCAACATCCCTGGGCGGCTTACCTGTAATTATTTGAACCTTATCAAAGTTGCATAGATATTTATGACTGCCTATGTTTTCCACATTCCACACATTAATTACGAGAGCTGCCTGTTCTATTACCATACAGGGCTTTACCTAATTCGCTGTAGTGAAGATCGTGTCATGACCCGTGAAATAAGCCTTTTCCAAATTAAACGGGATCTAGAGGTTTGTGTTTAGTGGTAGTAGCATTCACTGTGAGGTGGTCCTATCCCAAATTCAGCAACACTTCCGTAAAATGTATCCCCTTTCATGCGCGAAACGTCGTTTGCACGAAAATGGAGGTAATCCACCTTTACTTCACTTATATTGATTAGAAGAAGTTGCATTTGTTAGAGGTGCTGAATTCGGCACAACTGTGTATTACCTCCGTTTTCGGGCAAAAGACATTGCGTGACGGTGGTGCTGAATTTGGCGTAACACAACCTGGAGCGTGGAACTTCAGCCTTAGCATGAAGCCTAGCACCGTTATAGCTTATTTACATTTACATTTACAGCATTTAGCAGACCAATTTTCCAATTGTAAAGGTAGGCTATGCGTTTGTTGTAGCTTTCTTGGCGATTTTCGAGGGTTATTTAATGACTTCCGTGAAATGTGTCACTTATCTGGAAAAATCCGAGAAATCTGTGATTTTTGAAAAATAACGTCCGTGAAATTAAGCATATTTCCCTCTGAATTTAGTAGGGCCCTACATTTCATATAACCTACACCTTGACAGCCCCCAGATAATCAGGGTTGCTACTCTTGAATGGGCACAATGGTTCAGCTCATTAGTGTATTTCACTTGTACATCTGCCCTGTATCAAGTAACACATTGTGAACGACCTTTCAGTTGGCTATATTTCTTAAAGTTATATAAAATGATCAAAGCATTTGATTCATTACTGTATAACAACCATACATTTGCTCCTATGACTTTTGGCAGTTCAGGGGTGGAAGGTGTGGACAGGTTGAGGGGAGGGGTGGTCACAGGTTGAAGGTGGTGGTTACAGGACTCAGGATGTGAAAGTTTATACTCATTGACAAAAAATAACGCAATCACATAGAAATGTCGGATTGCTGCAAATCTCGGCATGCAGTTCTATGTCAGGCAGATATGTAAGTGATTACAGGTGTGGTCTGATTAAATACTCGGTCTTGCCAGAAGACAGCGTAAAAGTTTTTCCCCCACTATCTATGAAAAGGCTCTCGGGCTATTTTGGGTAGTATACCTCTTGGTGAGAGATCGTTTACTGCTAGACATGCCTCTGCAAAGACATTTTGCCCAGTTGACAGACTTTGATAGGGGGTGCATCACTGGACTGAGAGAAGCAGGATGGCTAATTAGGATGACTAATTGCCCGCAGTCTATGCAGTTCTGACCTAGCTGTTAGGAGGTGTTGGGAGCAGTGGTTGAATGAAGGAAAGCACACACAGTGAACAGGCTCCGGACGACCACAAGTAGAGAGGATCATTTCATCCACCGACAAGCACAAGCACAGACACAGGTATCACCGTTACTACACATCCATGTCTCTGCCTGGACCATTTCCAGGTGCTTACAAAAAGGAAATTTGTTGTCACAGTACCCATTACATGTCCTGCCATTGACAGCCAGCCATCATCGCCTTCAGTTGCAGTGGTGTCGTGATCAAGAACCTGGACTGCATGGACTGGAACAGTATCGTCTTTAGTGAGGCATTCAAGTTCTTTTTGGGATCTATGATGATTGGGTTTTATTATGGAGGCCTCATTGTGCGCGTGTCAATCCTATATTTGCTGTAGAGCGACAGTCTTCCCCAACTACTGGATTGATGATCTGGGGAGCCATCGCATACAATAGTTGGTCACCCCTACCAGTGATACCAGGGACACTAACAGTTTAGGGACATGTGGAGGGTATCCAACGTCCAGATGTGTTGCCTCTCATGGTAGGGCTTCTAACTGACTGTTTTTCAGCTCACCCACACACAGCATAAGTTTCCCAAGAATGTCTGTGCCAGATTGTATCAATTCCTTGGCCTGCCTGGTCACCAGATTCATCACCAATCAAGCATTTATGGAACCAGCTGGGACACCAGCTTTGGCAACCTATGAGTCTGCAGGATCTACAGACCCAGCATTAACATCTGTGGCCAAATGTGCCACAGGATACCTTATGAAACCTGTATGCCTCCATGCCCAACGGTATCTCATCTTGTATCCAGGCTTGAGGTGGCCTAACAGGGTACTAGAGCCTTTATTTTTCGGTAATAAACGTATCCTTTCACTCTAATATTGTAATCACTTACATATATCATCATTATATTCACACAAATAAAGTTTCATTCAATTCCAACAGTTTCTTCTTGTTGTGTTATTTTTTTTTTGTCAATGAGTGTATATTGTGGTAAGTGCATGAAAAGCTATCACTACTACTCACCCTGGGTTTGTAAGTGATCATTCAATTAATTCCTGTGTTTCTGAAAACTGCAAAAATGTTAGGCATGGATGAGTGAGACATATTGAATTGGACTTACAAGATGGCAACACTCGAAGCTTCTGTAGACAAGACCACACAGGACGGAGTATGAAGAAAATGTAGAGGAAACAATATAACTGTAGAGCATTACTTATGAACATTTTGACAGTAATTACCTTTACAAATGGATTAACTTTACACACCTAAAACAGTGGGATAATTAGGCATTTTTTTTATGTCTGATATACCAGTCAAACACTTGGCTACCAAAATATAGCTGATGGGCCTTAATGGTCTTTGTATACGTTGTATAAATCTATAAGCATGTCATGTTGAATGCATTTTCATATCTAACCTGTATTTCCTGTTTACAATTTTGGCAGAGTGGATTAATGCAATGAAAATGAATGAAATATACCTGTAGACTAGAGATAGCTGAAGATGGAGTCATCAGATTTTGCTCCAACAGTGGGTTAAGTGAGGCAGTGCCTGGCAGGTGAGTGGCACGCCAGTAGACCTCCAGGTATTCGGCTAGGTGTTCGCAGGCATCCTCCAATTGGTTTTCATCCAGAATGACATCGAACATATCCTAATGGGGAAGATGATGGAGGAGAGATGACATGTGGAAGATGGAGTTAGAAGATATTATATTAAATATCTTAGGATGGAGATCTGGTGACAGGAGATGGTTTGGAGCGACAGGTAGGAAAATGGCTCTATGGAACAACATGCAACATAGATTTGGTCAGACTGTGGTTCAGGATAGCAAGCATTAGATCATCAGATCTGTGCCAAGGAAATACAGTGGTGCTTGAAAGTTTTGAATGATCTGTATTTCTGCCTAAATATCATCAGTCCTAAAAGTAGATAAAGTAAACCAAGTTAAACAAATGATAGGAAAATTTATACTTGGTCATTCATTAAGAAAGATTACACAATATTGCATATCTGTGAGTGTGACTGGAACCTTTAGGATTAGCAGTTAATTTGAAGGTCAAAGTAGAGTCAGGGGTTTTCAATAAATGGGATGACCATCAGGTGTGAGTAGATGCCCTGTTGTATTCCAAGAACAGCAATCTATCAAAGTCTGTTCTTCACAACACAAGCTTGTAGAAATGTATTATGGCAAAAACAACCACCAATGTCCCAGAGCTGAAGCTGTTCTGTAAGGAGGAATGGGCTAAAAATCAATGTACAGGGCTGATGTTACTAGACAAACTACATGGCAGTTATTGCTGCACAAGTGGGTCATGCCAGATACATAAGCAAGGTATGTAATATTGGATCATTGTTTTCTATTAATAAATGACCAAGTATAATATTTTTTGTCCTGGGTCCTCTTTATCTCCTTTTAGTACTTGTGTGAAAATCTGACAATGTTTTAGGCCATATTTATGCAGAAATATGCAACCCCAAATCAGAAAATGCAAAAAAAAAAAAAAAAAAAATTAAACAAACAAAAAAAATCTGCAGTGTCTTACATTGACAGTTATTTAACTGCAGAGTGTATGAAATCAATATAGTTCATGTATTGACCTGTCAATGTAATTTAATTTCTTAATATACATCAATTGCTACATTTCAGGCCTGTAACACATTCCAAAAAAGTTGGGACGAGGCAATTTAGGGCTATTAATGGGGTAAAGAAAAACAACTAAATAATGATGTAATTTCAAACGGGTGATGTCAACAGGTGATTGTAATTGTGATTTGGTACAAAAGCAGTATTTTTATTTTATTTTATTTATTTTATTTGTTTATTTAACAGGGACAATACAGACAAACATTGTTACATAACAAGCAACAGATGTAATGAACATAGGGCATCTAGCTTAAGCTAATTTGCAGCCCCAGTCCCTGGTTAGGTTTTTTTTCTTTTCATTTTTTTTTTTTTTTTATGAACAATGAACAAAAAAGAAGAAAAAATAAACATGTTAAACAAATACATAAAATATACATACATTCTTAAATAACTAAATCCAAAATAAATACATGTCAATTACTTTGACTGTGTTTTAAATTAATTCGTAAAATGTTCACAAGTTTGTTTCTGTTTAAACCATTGTTTTACTTTTGTATTAAAAACTTGAAGTTTGTCCTGTGTTTTAATTTCTAAGGGTAATATATTCCACAACCGTATGCCTTTCCATGAAAAAGATGACTGACCAAAGTTTGTTCTACACATGGGTATTCTACAATTGCCACTTACTGCCCCTCTGGTTGTCACTCCACTGGTTTTATGCTTCACAATAAACTGGCAAAGTATTTCTGGGACAAGATTATTCATGCATTTAAAAACAAGCTTTAAAAAGGAAAAACTGACAAAATTATCAAAACTTAACAAATTATATCTTTCTTGAATTTCACAGTGATGCCATCTCATTGATTTCTGATCCATTATTTTCAAAGCCTGTTTGTATTATGATGTTACAGGTTTAACTACAGATTGAGAAGCCAAACAGTTGCACAGTAAGACGTGTGAAAGCCTGAGTCTTTGAGGAGCAAACGATGCGCAGAGGATCTTCAGTTTGTCAACAAATGCATGATAAAATTATGGAAATGTTTAAAAACAATGTTGTTCAAAAAAAGATTGGATTTGGATGTTTCTCCCTTTACAGTGCATGATATCATTAAACAATTCAGGGAATCTGGTGGAGTTTCAGTGCATAAAGGGTAACTGTGCAAGCTTAAAGTAAAGACTCTGATACCTCAGACAGCACTGCATCAAGAAATGTCATTCATCACTAGCTGATATAACCACATGGGTAAGGGCTTACTTTGGCAAACCTTTGTTAAGCACTACAATACGGAGTTACGTTCAGAAATGCCACTAAAAACTTTAGTGTGCCTAAAATAAATCTTATGTTGACTATGGTCCAAAAGCAACATCGACTTCTCTAGGCTTGGAGACAACTGGGATGGACCATCACAAATTGGAAATGTGTATTGTGGTCAGACAAATCAGTATTTCAGATCTTCATTGGAAGAAATGCACACTGTGATGAATATGACCACCTTAACTGTTATCAGCAACAAGTCCAAAGGCCAGGCTCTGTCATGGTGTGGGATTGTGTCAGTGCCCTTCTTGGCAAAGGTCATTTACACTTCTGTGATGGCAGCATTGATGCAGAAAAGTACATTGAGATTTTAGAGCAAGATGACATTTTCCAGGAACATCCATACATTTGTCAACAAGATAACTTAAAACAGGATGCCCACATTTTAAAAGCATGGCTGTGGAAGAAGAGGATATGGGTACTGGACTGGCCTGTCTGAAGGCCTGACCTGTCCCCAACAAAGAATGTGCAGAGACTGTTGAACTGTTGCACGCTTGAAGATGTGTTTATAGGAACAATGGGAAAAAAACACCTGCAACACTTCATTGCTTGGTGCCAAAACATCTTTTAAGTGTTGTGAGAAGGAATAGTAACATTACAAAGTGGTAAATGCTTTACAGTCTCACTTTTGTGGAATATGTCACAGACACAAACATTTAATCAAATTTATCAGACAAAACATAAAAAATATTACTGTCTGCAATGAAAAAAAAGTCAAAGTAATTGTAAGAAATACTGCATTTTTGTTTGTTTCTTTCTTTCTTGTTTTTTTTTGGTATTTGTTTTTTTGCAATTTCCGTACTGTCCCAACTTTTATCTGCTTTGGAGTTGTGGGAAATTCTAAAGGGTTCGCAAACTTTCAAAGCACCACTGTATACTCTGTGCTCCAGTAACAACATTGCATTACTGTTTGCAAATGACACCCTCTATATAAGTACATAGTCCACAAATACCACCTTTTCCAAATTCCAATAAGTGTATTTGTATTTACTTCATATCTGGTGATGACAGGGTGAACAGGTCACTGTTGTCACCACTCACTAGTTCCCCAATGTAATTATATTTTAAAGTATAGAATGATTATGTTGCTTTATCTTTCAATAGGCTTTGCTTTAGTTTTGTGTCTTTGCACTGAACCCGGACTATCTAAAGCTACATGTCCAATTGATTAGATGTGCCTACCAAGTGTTAGTGTTTACTCACAGGTGTACACTGAGCTAGTTTATCTGCAGCCATCAACTGTACATTTAGGTGTTTGCTCTGGGATTTACCCCTTGACTTTATAAGCCTCTGTAACACCTGGAGAAAAGAAAATATAAAGCCATTTAAAAAATGATGCATCTCATGGTCATTTTGCATATTATTTCTCACAAAGTACAGTGGTAACTCGGTTCTCCGTTTGTCGAGTACCGAAAATGACAAGTACCAAGCAAATATTTCCCATAAGAAATAACGTAAATTGATTTAACCCCTCCAGACCCCATAAAATCCACACTGTGTAAGGCATTATATGCATTAATGGAGTTATATTGTACAGCTGCTCCCTGATTTATGAAGGGGATATGTTCCGACAAATCCATCATAAGTTAAATGTATCATGAACAAAATCATGTTATTGTTAATTGTTAATGTTAAATAAAAATTAATGTAATTTAGTGAGTAATGGATTGAAAGTGAAAAGGTAAAAGCAAAACACTTACTCAGGGTGCTAGCATAGCTGCTAATGCTAACTGCAGCCTGTATTCTGAAGGACTCACTTCCGCTTTCGTTTGGCTGTAATCCATAACCATGTTAGGAGCCATGGAGACTTATTTGCACTAAAAATACCATACTGTAGATGTAGAAATAAAGAAAAAAACAAGAAACACAGTGGAGACTCTGCACTAAGCAAGATCTGTCGTGAATCTGAATCACTGAGTACTGAATCGTGAATCATGAATCGAGTATCGGCTGGAACGAGTTGTGGTGCCCAACTCGTACAAGTTTAAGCAAGTGCACAGAGTACTGAGCAACCGAAGAGAATGGAGACAAAATTTTCTAGTCAAAATGCTTCGAGAACTGAATTCGACAAATTCTGAGGTGGTTGAGAACCGAGGTACCACTGTATAACAAACGTATAAATGTGTCGGAACAATATTTCCCTACCTTTGGTGAGGAGACTTTGACATACACAATTATGGGAGCCAGTGAGGTTTTGGCTAGCTGGGATGGATGGTTAATGGTGTCTGCATCAAGCACAACCAGCTGGAGAGATTTGGCCAGCTCAAATATCCTCTCTATCTCACTTTGCACCTCCGCTGTGGGCAGTGACAAAAAACAGGGTTACTTAATGTATTCAAAAAAAAGGAAATTCAGTTACTGTACAGTACACAATCACAAAACTGGAAAAGATACTGAAAATGTATTTGTGGTTAATATGACATTGAGAGAAATCTAAATGTTAATTGTAGTGGATACATAAAAAAGCTGTATACACATGCATCTCACATAGCGATACTTGGGCACTTACATTCTCCCTTTGCCAGCATAATGGCAGTGAGCCTACTCCTATGTTGCTTGATTAAAAAATACACACCAAGATATTTGGTAACACTCCTCAATAAGGAAACTCTGTACATGCTTCTTTGGGACTGGTGTGTCAAAACCTGGATTCTCTAAACAGTAGATTCACTAAACAGTTTTTGTGTGATTGAACACACAAGTTTTGTCCAAGTTGGAAGATATATCTATATCTGATTGGGGCAACACTGTATGAGGCAACAGTGCTAATCGTTATTCTATTATTCTTCCTTAAGTTTTCTTTGCCAAATCTAACTTGCACATCTGATCTCTAAAGCAGATCAAGTAATTTGGTTCCAGTCAAAGGTCTAGCAGTATGTATCAAACTCTATGTGGTTATGTGTGTTGCTGACGAAAGAAAAGGCTAATTTCTGGCATGCCTTCTTGTCTAATTGTAGATTTGTAGACTTTGTGAACCCAGAATTCTACCATATTTGTTCACATACCATGTTTGTTTATTTGGATTTATTTAAAGTTGGTATCATCATCAAAGCACACTTTAGCGACAGGCACAAACAAGGTTACATCGATACACAAGGTTACATCGACACTAGTCACACACTCAGGTCGGGCCAGTTTTGTGTAATCAGTTAACCTAAAGCATATGTCTCTGGACTTTGGGAAGAACATGGGATCGAGCCACTCTGCGATCGAGCACAGAACCTTGTTGAGTGGGTAGCACCTTGCTTTGAGATGACAGTGCTACCCACTGAGCCAGTGCACTGCTTGTGTGATGTATGAACTCTTAATAATAGATTAATTAAGTTTGCTAATATCTAACTAACTAATATCACACAAACAACTGTACTTTTCATGTCAACCCACTGCTTTACAGCAGTGCTTAAAAGTTTGCGAACCCTTTAGAATTTCCTATATTTCTGCAAAAATATGACCTTAAACATCATCGGATTTTCACACAAGTCCTAAAAGTAGATAAAAAGAACCCAGTTAAACACATGAGCCAATGTCTCATGTGATCCCTCTTGGCTGTGTTTCCTACCAGTTCTCCTCTTTCTAGCTTTCTAGCTATGCTGCTATAGCTAATGCTGCCGGGGTCTCATGCTACACTTGGCATCAGTGATTGACATGGCATCAGTGATTGTTAATAAACACTGTGCTCTTAATCAATAACTAATTACATTTTCTGTTTTCTCTCCGAGCTGTGTTCCGGCAGTTCCGGCCCCACACATGATGTTCATCTGATGGAGCTCCACTGTGCATAATTCACATTTTATTCGACCATGACTCCATGACTTTAGTTTTCGCTCTTCGATTTATCATCATACCCGGGCCCACTTAATGTCGATGTGCATACTTCACATTCTTTTCAAAGTTTGACTCCATGACTTTAGTTCGCTCTTAGATTTATCATCTACGCCGCCCAAGGAGGTTGGGTCCCTTTTTGAGTCTTGGTCCTCCCAAGGTTTCTTCCTAGAACTAGGGAGTTTTTCCTTGCCACTGTCACCCTAGGCTTGCTCAATTTGAGATTAGACGTAGTTATTAGGAGATAATCTAAACTTGTAAAGTTGCTTTGAGACAATGCTCCATTGTAAAAAGCGCTATATAAATAAATAAAATAAATCTGACAAAAATATTATACTTGGTCATTCTTTTATTGAGGAAAATGATCCAAAATTACATATTAGTGAGTGGCAAAAGTATGTGAACCTTTGCCTTCAGTATCTGGTGGGACCCCCCTGTGCAGCAATAACTGCAACTAAATGTTTCCTGTAACTGTTGATCAGTCCTGCACACCGGCTTGGAGGAATTTTAGCCCATTCCTCCGTACAGAACAGCTTCAACTCTGGGATGTTGGTGGGTTTCCTCACATTAACTGCTCACTTCAGGTCCTTCCAGAACATTTTGATTGGATTAAGGTCAGGACTTTGACTTGGCCATTCCAAAACAGTAACTTTATTCTTCTTTAACCATTCCTTGGTAGAACGACTAGGGTCGGTGTCTTGCTGCATGACCCACCTTCTCTTGAGATTCAGTTCATGGACAGATGTCCTGATATTTTTCTTTAGAATTCTCTGATATAATTCAGAATTCATTGTTCTATCAATGATGGCAAACCATCCTGGCCCAGATGGTTCTGGCCCTTGGTTCTTTTTATCTACTTTTAGGACTTGTGTGAAAATCTGATGATGTTTTAGGTCATATTTATGCAGAAATATAGAAAATTCTAAAGGGTTCAAGCACCACTGTATAAACAACATCAAGACACCAGGCATTACCCCTTCAGAGGTACAAACAAAAGGGAGCATACAATAGCAATAAACAATAGAAAGTCTTTCATGGGTAGTGAATGAAGACTGAGTCAAACATTGGTTAGAGACCACAGTAATGAGTGGTAGGACCTATATGGACACCTTTATATACATGGAATGAATAGAATGTCTGGATAGGATAGGAAGATATGACATTGTTACATTGTGGTGAACTTTTGCTATTTTTTTTTTTACAGAAACATCAACTTTCTTTTGAAAAACCAAAAGTCATGAGTCAAAAGATCTGCTTTAGGTTAGTAAGGTTAAGGTTGGTGTAGCATATGTGTGTGTGTGAGCATGTTCTTACCCAAACTGGAGCGGGTGTTTGACCGTTCCATGATGGGTCGCTTGTTGAGAACTGATCTTTTGGCTAAAGACAGGTCAGCCGTGACTCGAGTTATAGAAATTCTATCAGGATAAATGGCACAGTTTATCAAGGCAGCCTTTATTGATAACCCATCATAATATTTTTGATAGTCATTACTTACCGTCCTTCAAAGCGGTGCTTGAGAAAATCAAACAGAGCTTTCTGCATCATATCGGTCACCTGTAATTGATAGAAGTGTTTGTGGAAAACAGAGCTTTGGTGCTAAAATTTTAATAATAAAGTTTCAGACTCTTATGGACACTGACCTCATAGCCCTTTAAAGATGGACCAACTAAAACTACAGGCCTCATGGATGGCACCACATCATATGGAGGAATGTGTTCAGTCTAGAAGAAAAAAAAGACAAATAGCTAAAACAACAAAAATAAGGACTCATCATGGAGGTATGAAATGGGTGCTGTCATATTTATGCAGAAATATAGAAAATTCTAAAAGGTTTGCAAACTTTCAAGTACCACTGTAAGTACATGTACAGTTTCTATTCATTTACACAAATTTCAGAAATAGTCTGTGACTGATGATTGTTTCTGTGACACAACATGTATACAGTCGAGCAAAACAGTACTTGGTCAGTCACTGATTGTGCAAGTTCTCCTACTTAGAAAGATGAGAGAGGTCTGTAATGTTCATTTTAGGTACACTTCAACTATGAGAGACAAAATGAGAAAAATCAAATTGAATTGTAAATCATGGTGGAAAATAAGTATTTAGTCACCCACAAACAAGCAAGATTTCTGGCTCTCACAGACCTGTAACTTCTTCGTTAAGAAGTGCTTCTGTCCTCTACTCGTTACCTGTAGTAATGGCATCTGTTTGACCTCGTTATCTGTATAATAGAAACCTGTTTTTCTGCAAAGGGGACAGGACGACTGATCCGTGTTAAGGGACGAATGAACGGGGCCATGTATCATGAGATTTTAAGCCAAACCCTCCTTCCATCAGTGAGAGCATTGAAGATGGAACGTGGCTGGGTCTTCCAGCATGACAATGATCCCAACTCGGGCAACGAAGAAGTGGCTCCATAAAAAGCATTTCAAGGTCCTGGAGTGGCCTAGCCAGTCTCCAGACCTCAACCCCATAGAAAATTTGTGGAGGGAGTTGAAAGTCTGTGTTGCCCCAACACATCACTGCTCTAGAGGAGATCTGCATGGAGGAATGGGCCAAAATACCAACTACAGTTTGTGCAAACCTGGTGAAGACTTACAGGAAACGTTTGACTTCTGTCATTGGCAACAAAGGTTATGTTACAGGTATTGAGTTGAACCAAATTTATTGACCAAATACTTATTTTTCACCATAATTTACAATTAAATTCTTTAAAAATCCTACAATGTGATTTCTTGAATTTTCTTTTCTCATTTTTTCTCTCATAGTTGAAGTGTACCTATGATGAAAATTACAGACCTCTCTCATCTTTCTAAGTAGAACAACCTGCACAATAAGTGACCAAATACTTTTTTGCCCCACTGTATAGTCCAGTCTGCGATGAATAACAGACAGGGGCTGGACATCATCCAGTGTGGCAAGTTCTGATTGCTCAAAATAGAGCATCAGTGCGTCAATCGCTTGTCGTATACTTTAGACCAACTAAAAGACTGACGATGAGTAATAAATAATTAGCAGCAAGACATCAGCAGAGTGAACAGGGTCAAGATCCACCGGCAAGGTGAGCTCCCAACTGAGGAGAGAGCAGGGAGGCAACCCTGTCAATATGATTACAGTTACACCTACCGACTGGTTGGCTGAAAACTTGCAGGGTTAATGGGCAGAATTTCATTGCTGGCAAGACATCTGTCACATTTCAAGAATGGCGAGGGGGAGAGCAGATGTTGGCGGCTTTTCAATGTAAAGTGTATGGACGGAAATCTGTTCTGCCCTCATAGGTGGCGAGAGATGAATTTGAGGTCGAGATAACGAGGTTAGACTGTATATCAAATAACCTTAGTATGAACCCAAGATATTTCATATTTTGTCTGGTCAACTTCATTTCATTTGTCTGCAACACAGGAACACCTTTTTCCAAAAAAAGGTGGGACGGTAAAGCATTTACAACATTGTAAGTTTACTATTCCTTCTCACAGACACTTTGGCACAGAGGATACCAATTTAGTATTTCAGGCCTTGTATTGCAGGGCTGAAATGCAGGAGAGGATGTATATTATATTTTAATTAGTATTTTCCATATTGTCCCAACTTTTTCTGATTCGGGGTTGTAAGAAAAAAAAAACAACAACTGCACTTTGGAAACGCACTGAAAAATCATTCACTGTACATGGTGGGAAAAGTATTTAAACTCTTGTACTTAAATTTACAACCTTTCTTAGCCACGATTACATTGTACCTGCTCATTATACTTGCACAGTTGTTGACCATACTGGGTCGACAAAAGTCGTCCTTCATGTCACAGCATCTTAGTACCTGTGGACTTGATTTGGCATTACCAAATAAATGTACTGTTTTAGAAAACCATCAGTTCTTGATATAGTTGTGTATATTGGGTCATTTTGTGTTGCATCATCCAAATCCTTTCAAGCTGTAAGTAAGAGGCTGATTCCCTGACATCCCTTTAACATTTCTTAGACACAATTATGAAATGCTTTTCAGTTGGGATGTTATTTTGATGGTGCTGAGCAGTGCCTTTTTTCCCTCCCTATTCTTCCATCAACTCCATTTTCTTCAGTGTTATTCCTAGGTCTTTCTCTGTAATGTTTGGATTGATATCCAAAGTTTTTACGTCTTTATAAATTTTTGTAAGTCTTCTTCTGAGTTCTCTGAAATTTTTTTTGATTGGCCATTATAAACATGTACACATTTTCCTTGGGAAAAAGCAATGTCTTACCATAAAGGACAGATTAGGTATAATAAACAATATTAGGGTACACAATCCACAGTCATTATGAGCATAAAGTAGCTGTATTACAAGACGTACCTGCTTTTGCTTCTGTTTGGCTTTTAGAAATGAGAGAATAAAAAATGTGAAACTTCCAGAATTATCTCAGACTATGAAGAAACTTTGATTTGCATACGATCAAAGCTATGCTTATATTCTCATGCACTACCTGAGAAGAAGGAGGGGCGAAGGCATGGGAGGATTAACAACAAGCTGTAGTGCAATAAGTAATTGCTGTAATAGGAATATCATTGTCAGGCACGTCCATGATTCCCTGCAATGCAGCGCAGAAATTATGTTTTGTCATACTCACTCTCACCTGTAGACGGCGGTGTAGATCTCCAGCTACTTGACACCATATCGCCCAGACTGGAGGAGGAATTGCTTCCACTTTTCCTGTAGAAAGCCACATTTTTCAGTCGCAGTATAAATGAACTAGATTAGGAACACTAGTGGTAATATGGATGGGCAGAAGGCACTGGACTGTTGACCAGAAGGCTGAGGGAAGTCCTGGCTCTGCCAAAGCTGCCACTGTGGGCCCTTAAACAAGGCTATAACCCTCAGTTGCTTAGATTGTACAATATAAAACTGTTGCGAATGTCGTAGGTTGTAATTTGCTCTGGACAAGGACATCTGTTAAATACTATAAATGTTCGTTTAGACCCAGAATTGTAGTAGCTCACAACTAGCCCAATGTTCAGTCGAATGCTTGCTCCAAACAAATCTTGGTATATTTTTTGAGTATGATGCCTTGAAACAAGGTTGGCACGGTCACGCCTCACAGCTGTGTCTTACAACTGATACAACTATACAAGATACATTTTGTTGCACTATAATGACAGTAAAAGGCTTCTTTTATTCTTATTGTGGGTTATTGACCCAACAATGGCAGCTTGTCAGAGGTGGGATTTGAACCCTGGAACTTGTGGTCCACAGTCCAGTACCTTAACCCCTGCATCACCACATGCTTTGTAACCATCCTAGTCACACTTACGCACAACCAAAGAGGAGAGCCCCCTAGAACTGGAGGATTAGAAGAGATTCTATATCCTGTATTTGTGCTCTCAGATTCCTTGCTCAGTATTCTCTAGTCTCTTAAAACATTACGATAGAAGATACAGTGCTGTTGGCAAATATGGTAGATAACATACTAAATGCAGGTGTGCCAGTAACTGTTTGTTTAATAATTATTGGATAAATATGCTTTGATGCTTATATAGTAGATTTCTCTCAATCTATTCTTTCTTTCAGTGTATTATTAAGTTACTTAACCAGAAAGACTATTTTTCATAAGCTTTTTACCTTTTTTAGAAAAGGATGTCAATCACTGGAGTTCACACTGACTATTATCTTTGTTGAAACACATTAACTGAGCCTACGTATGGTGGCTTAATAGTGACTTATCTCATCCAGTGCCAGGAGCCTGTGAGTTCACTTAACTACTTAACATGAGGTAGAAATGCTAAAGTATAATTGTTAAAAAAGTCTAGATTTTCCATGTAGGGTGGCACCGAAGAGTCTGTATGTCCTCCCTGTGTCACGTCGGTTTACTCCGAGTACTCCAGTTTCCTCCCACAGTCCAAAGATATGTGTGTTCGGCTAATTGGTGTTTCTAGAGTGCCCTTAGTGTGTATGAGAGTGGGTCCTATGATGGATTGGCTTCCCCATGACCCTGACTAGGATTACGCGATTAAGAAAATGAATGAATGAATGAATGAATGACTTAGTGTATGTAAATATACATAGCCGTCTAATATGATACTGGATTACATGATGGTTAACATCAGTTAATTATAAGGAGGATTAATGGGTGTGCATGGGAAAGTTTACCATCACTTTGTTTGTTAATGTATTCCTGTGTCTTGTGAGTTCCCCAAGATACATTTTGCTGTGGGAAGGCTGGTGTTGCTCATCTGCATAAATGTTTCTTCGTAGCCAAAATGCCCACAGTTTAGGAAATGCCGAGCCACCCTGATCACTTTTTAACTGGCTTTACAGCAAACCACAGCTTAATAGTTTATATGTGAGCACCAGGTGAAAGTATTTTCACAGTGTCAGACAAAGGTTGAGAAAGAGCTATTGGCTTACTCATATTTTATCGGACTTAAAATTTTATCGCAACTTACCCCAGTTACAAGTAACTTGATGTTTCTGTAAAACGCATGGTAGGACTTCATTTGTTTTCATTTTTGGCTTCCCAACAAGAAAATATGTTTAGCAAATGTTTAGTGAGAATGTCCAATAAAGTCCATACATACAGTGGTGTGAAAAAGTGTTTAGAGTTGGATTTGGTTTGATGTTCTGAAACACTTAAGTGTGACAAACATGCAAAAAAATAGGAAATCAGGAAGGGGCAAACACTTTGTCACACCACTGTATTACAATACAATAAAAATTAGGGGTGGGAGAAGAATTGATTCTTAGATTCAATGCGATGCAGTTGTGGAAGATTCTGCACTGTTTCACAAATGTCAAAAATCGATTAAATTCCTTTTGAGATTATTTCAAATCTTGAAAACATGAAAACACCACATTTCATTATTTTATATATACAGTATTACATTGATATTTCCAAGTTTGAATGTTACATATTTTTTATCATTTCCCTTACACTTTGGAGTGCAGTAATTTACACAGAACTATGCAAATACACAAATCGCATCAATAATTGATTAATAATCGCATCACAGCCCTTTGAATCATAATTTAATCGAATCATGAGATGCCAAGCATTTCCCAGCCCTAATAAAAATAATATAAAAATGCCCAAGATGCATAAAATATATAAACAGGACTAGGACTAGGTTTAAACAACGTTTTTGTGAAGAAAAAAAAAGGCCTCATTCTAAAACATTTAACAGTGACAGCTGGGAGGAGAAACTAATACTTCAGCAGACCAAGCTACTTGCCTCTGTTTCTGCTCCTGTTTAATTCTCATGGCCTCCAAACGAAGAGGGCTTGGGATGAAGCTGATGTCAGCCCCTTCCTTAACCAGCCTCCCAATCCACCAGTCATTGTTGTATTTCTACAGTGAAACAATATTCAGCTTTAGAGATCTTATAATTGTAGACAGACTTTTGTGTATAAACAGTCAAATATTCAAACAAAAATAGCAGCCTCTGTATTATTTTGGTGCAATTACATACAGTACTGTTCAAAAGTTTGGACACACCTGCTATTTATGCATTTGTTTTATTGTAGCTATTTTATTCACGTTGCATTTAAAATAAGACTTTGAGGCATCGAGGTAATACAAATCAAATATTTCAGATTTTTATGACCAAGAGAAGTGTTCAGCTAGTCAGCTAGAATTATGACACATTTTAGACTTAAAAAACCCTTTTGCTTTGATGGCGGCATTGCAGACTGTTGCCATTCTTTTGATCAGCTTCCAGAGATCTCCAGCAGTCCTGAAGGAGTTTCCACAAGTTCTGGGAACAAGGTGGCTGACAAACCTGACTATTTACAATCCCTTCTACAATTATTTTCACCCCTAGTAAAGATGAGTAAAAGGGGCTATAAGAAATTAGGTGAGTTAACCTAATTTCACACTGAAAAAATCTGAAGTTTTAATGAAGTAAATTTTGTCTGAAAAAAAAAATCCCACACCAACAAATAATTATAAAAAAAAAAATCTACATGTAGAAATTCTAAATAACAAAATGTAAATAAAGCATTTTTTCCATTTCATTTAACTTCGTTAAGTTGATCAGTGTGACTAGGAACTTTCAATAAATAATCCATTTCTTATTTTGGTGGGGTCTAAATATAAATTCACACAGAGGTCAAGTTCTCTTTTTCAACATGGGAAAGGCAAGAGAACACACAATACAAACAAGAAAAAAAGTGTACTGACCAGTGGAGCGTTGTCTCATAGCAGCTTTACATTTTTGAATTATCTTATAATATCTAAGTTCAATCCCAAATTGAGCAAGATTAGGGGGACAGTGGCAATTAAAAACTCTTTAAATTTTATAAGGAAGAAACCTTGGAAGAACCAAGACTCAAAAAGGGACCCATCCTCCTTGGGTGGCTTAGATGATATATGTAAGAATGAAACTACTTTATCTATTTATCTACAAATAAATCTGTAGTAATAGTTAAAAAACATAAACTAAGTAAATATTAACAGATAAATAAAATATTGAATGCAATAATGTAAAAAAATGCATATCAGCATTATTTAGTCCGATACACAGAGTCACTTTAGGATCGTTAGTCCTTGCAAAAGTTCAGATAGTCCCCTGAAAATGCCTATACTTACATTTAAGGCCATAATTAAAATGTTCCAATCAACAGGAACTGTAACAACATAGGCCTGGACGAGGACACAGAAAAACAAAGCATCTTGGGGCACCAAAAGTACCATCAGACACTACCAACAGATTATCTCTCTTTTCTGTCATCTAACCACAAGTGTACATGTTTGGAGTCTGCTAAATACGGCTCGAACTTTGACTGGGACTGTGTTCAGCTGAAATTTAAATTTGGCTTTTTTGCATCTAACACTCAAAGTGAGTTTGGCATAAAACTGACTACTGTTAAGTATGGTGGAGGGTATGGTGATCATGTGGGGCTGTTTTGGCCATGGGGACCTTGTAAGCGTACACAAAATCATGGGCCCCATGAAATACCAGAACTTTTTAATTCAAAATCTGTCTGCCAAGAACCTATAATAATGTTGTCAGTGGGTTGCTGGATATTCCAGCAGAATAATGATCCAAAAATATGTCCAGATCAACACAAAAATGGTTTACTGAACACAAGCTCAAGCTTCTACCATGGCCATTTCACTACCCTGATATAAACCCCATATAAAATCTGTGGGTGAACTAAAGAGGAAATTGACCAACACAAAAATTAGGACCATAGAAGAATTTTACAGAATATGAAGAAGAATTGTCTCAAAATCCTTGCTATGTATTCTCTAGCCTTATAAGATACTGTTTCATTGGAAATGGAAGACTGTACAAAGTATTAAATGGAAAGGTGCCAATAACTGTGGCACATGGTTTTTCATCAAACAATTTGTTTCATGAGTGGATTTTTAAAGACTAAATTCACTTCAGTTAAAGGTTGGATTTTTCTAATTTCGTCTAATTTTCTAGTAGTGAGTTTAAGCTAATTCACCAGAAGGTTCCAATAATTGGGAAGGGGACATTTTTTGTTATTTTAACATTACCCTTTATGTGAAAATGGATATACAAAGAGATATATATGATTTTCAGTAGGTGTGTCCATATTTTTCACTGGTGCTGTGTAACTCATAACAGTAAGAATACTTAATCCTATGTCAACACCTTGGCAACATAATTACTGATATCTAGTCATACAATTAAATAATGCTTCAAACTTATATAATCAGATAATTATTTAAAATTAACTGTCTACACAGCACATGCACTTGTGCCACCAAAAATGTTTATACGAATGATCACTATAAAATGCAGTACCGGTTATTTTCATTCATTGGTACTAGTTGGTGGATGCCTTAATATAAACACTGACTGCTTAAACTGAGCAACATTACAATATTGATGAAATATCATATCAAATACCAAAACACACACAGGACAGTATCAGAATGAGTGTATTTCTCTAACCTCTTTAATGTGCAGAAAATCTTTGGTTTCAAAGTTTATGGCAGCACCCTGAACAGGACAGTCCTCATCAAGAGCTCCACAGTAATTCACATTTGTCTTCACTGCGAAAGCCACAGGTTTTGACTGCAAAAATGTCAATTAGTATTAGGATAAAAAGTGTCTTATATAAAGTTAAATTTAATACACCAAATAACAAAGCAAAGCAACCCGTTTCCCCTCCGCTTATCCAATATACCAAACATTACTGTATTCCATATTAGGAATAACCATATTCTTCAATATCATAATTTCTAAAAGACAATCAAAATTGTTATTCCATCCCAAACACAATCAAATAAAATGTATGCTATTATTCTTAACTGTTTTAACTGTTTTGCTATCTGTGATCTGGAGACAATCATTGTCTACATGGGTGTGGTAAATGGGGAAGGTGGGGATGATTCCAAGGGCTCTGAGTAGATAAGAAGCCCAAGTGGTAACAAGTGAACCAAAATCCTCCAAGAGATCTAAGTTTATCCAAGACCTAAACCATTCAGGAACCCAAAATCCACCCATACTGACATGTTAACAGTGGCAGAAGAGAAGATGCAAGACCTTGGCTCTCTCCAACTGCAGCTGGGCCTGGCGCTCGGCTTCACGCCGATACGCCTCACGGTCCTCCTCTGCTGACAGGTCGGAATCTGACGGTCTGCTCGTGTAAGAATCGGCTGAACCCTGGCAAACACACAATAAAGTTGTCATAGAAACCAGAATGAACAGGAAATATAAAAAAGGGACAAATAATAAATACAACTTCTTAACAACAGGAGGACAAAGTTTTCAGACTACAAGGACAAAAAAGACCATTTTAACATGTTTTTTGCTTTTTCTTTAATTACATCCATCTGTCTGTTTGTGGATATACCTCTACTAGCTTTAAAACACAGATTGGTGAATATTTGCCCATTCTTCCTTGAAGAATTGTTCAAGTTAAATTTCACTGAGTGGGACAGAGTGATCTCCAAGTCTATCCACAGATTTGGGTGAAGACTCAATGGCATTCACCTTCCTATGCTCGAAACTGTGTTATTCTTCGAATATTCAGGGGTTTCCTCGCAAACGGCTTCCACATAATTTCTGTTGGATTAAGCTCAGGAATGGCAATTCCAAAACATTAACGGTAGTCGTTTTTAACCATTATTTGTTAGAATGACTTGTATGCTTAGGATTGTTGTCTTGCTCCATGGCACACATTCTTGAGATTCAGCTCATGGACAGATGATTACCTTTTAGACTTCACTGGTATAATACAGAGTTCATTCTTCCATCAATGGTATTAAGCTGTCCAAGTCCCACCGCAGAAAACAGGTCCAAACCATAATACTACCTTGACCACGTTTCACAGATGGGATAAAGTTCCTAAGCTGGATTGTGTTTTTCTTTCTCGAGATTTAATGCTTCTCAATGAAACCAAACTGTTCTATTTTGCTCTCATTCAACCACAAAATGTTTTTCTAATAGCTTTCAGGATTGTCCATGTGCCACATGATGGGAAACATGACGGTGTTTGCTTTTTGGAAGCAATGGCTTTCTCCTTGCAATCCTGCCATGCACATCAATGTTGTTCACTGTTTTCCTGATGGTGAACTTATGAATATTAACTTTAACCAATGTGAGAGAGGCCTTTAGTTGCTTAGAAGTTACTCAGTATTCCTTTTATCCCTTGCAGACTGTTATACAACTTGCTCTTGGAGTTATCATTGTTGGTCAACTGAGTAACAATGGTCTTGTATTTCCTCAGTTTGTACAGAGTCTATATGACTATGGATTGGTAGAGTCCAAACTTTTCTGAGATGGTTTTGTAAGCAACTATTCATTTGACAGTTCACAGTTCCACAGATAAACAGCAGGGTCTTTAACATTCTTCCTTCTCCCGCTACCTTTGTAATAGCTGATGATGAGCAGGCTCTCTTAGGTGCTGAGATCTCCTATATTTCTTGTAGCATTATGAAGACACGGTAGTCTATAAAAAAAATGGCTGAGCTGTGCACTCTGATGTGTGTACAGACAATAGTCAATTTAAGGACACAGCAAACCAGCAGTATCTTCAGCACTGCATCTCACACACAGCAGAAATGCTCACAAGTAGCTCAGCAAAATCACCAGAAGAAGGGGAAGAGGTAAAGACAGAAAGCAAGAAGTACAGATGGCTGCAAGATGTGGTCATGGAAACACATGCAATGTTTTAGAGTTTGATTTACAGGAACATGGGCTTTGAATTGGTGAGACGTATCACACTACAGTCCATACAGTAAGGTGGGTTATTTGAGTTGTGCAGCAATCAGCTTACTTCATGGCTGGGTAACAATTTATAGATCATTTAAAAAAGCAGTTCCAGACTCAGCACCCAAATTCAGGTTCTCCACGATATAGAACATATGCATGAAAGTAAATTTCTGATTTCGTCTTTCCTGAATTTTTTCACCTAATTAAACTTGTGCACCTGTTCTGTTCAAAGGCTAAATCAAGGAGGATTATGACCAACATGAATGTTCACATGTACAGTTCCATATTTACCCATACACTTGTTATTCGTTCATTCACTTTCTCATCCGCTCAATCCTGGACAGGGTCACAGAAGAGCTGGTGTCTAGCCAGCGGCATGGCACGCAAGGCAGGAACAACCCTAGATAGGGCACCTATCCATCGTGGGGCACACACACACACAGTCATACACACACTCACACACTAGGGCCACTTTAGTGTAATCAATTAACCTAAATCATGTCTTTGGACTGTGGGAGACATGCAAACTCCACACAGAAGGGACGCAGATTGCTCCACCTGCAATCGAACCCCGTACTTTCTCACTGTGAGGCAACAGTGCCACACACTGAGCCACTGTGCCAGCCCCATAAAACTTTTAATCAATTATTATCCCTATACACAGTGAAAAAGTCTTTAAAATGTTTGACATGGTAACTGATCAGGTGTTTTTCAGCCATGGTTAACGATTAACTTTTAAAATATTTTAAAGCAAAAACCTAATGAGGTCAGTTTTTTAGGGACATTACTCTTCTCCAAATGATCCACAGATTATTTGCATTTTAATTAAATTAATTACAAGTTAATTAAAGTCATATTAAGGGTGGTCTATGACAGTCCCCGAGACTGAGTCTAACTGAAAGAAATGTAACAGTAACTCGTGTAACCTCTCGTTATATGGTGTGTATAATATTTTTTTGGTACACTACGGGCTCCTTAATGCCAGTTGAGCATCGTTTAAACGCCACAGCCTACCTGAGTATTGCTGCTAACCATGCCCACCCCTTTTTGACCACAGTGTACCCATCTTCTGATGGCTACTTGCAAACACGACAACACAATCCATAGCTTAAATAATCTTAAACTGTTTTCCTGAACATGACAGTGAGTTCACGGTATTCAAATGGCCTTCACAGTAACCACATCTCAATGCAATAGAGCACTTTGGGATGTGATAGAATGGGAGGTTTGCATCATGGATGTGCATGTATACACACACACACACACACACACACACACAGTAGTGCTTGAAAGTTTGTGAACCCTTTAGAATTTTTTATATTTCTGCATAAATATTACCTAACATCAGATTTTCAGATATTCCTTGCAACCCTGCCATGCACACCATTGTTGTTCAGTGTTCTTCTGATGGTGGACTCATGAACATTAACATTAGCCAATGTGAGAGAGGCCTTCAGTTGCTTAGAAGTTACCCTGGGGTCGTTTGTGACCTCGCCAACTATTACACGCCTTGCTTTTGCAGTGATCTTTGTTGGTCGACCACTCCTGGGGAGGGTAACAATGGTCTTGTATGTCCTCCATTTGTACACAGTCTGTCTGAGTGCGGATTGGTGGAGTCCAAACTCTTTAGAGATGGTTTTGTAACCTTGTGCAGCTGACTCTAAGTTCACCCTCAAATTAACTGCTAATCCTAGAGGTTTTGTTATGTTTTAGATAATAATTTTGCATATATGACCAACAATATTCCATAATGGCAGTGAAACAGATTGAAAACTTGACAAATAGTTTGAGGAGTTGACTTGGCCTTCAGATTCCCCATATCTCAATCCAAACAGCTATCTGTGGGATGTGTTGGACTACACCACTGAGGTACTCACAACTACGGGATTTAAAGGATATACTACTAATGTCCTGATTCAGAAATGTAGCTACTAATATAGGACAAGCTTCGGTTTCTTTTTCTAAAACTACAAAGATGTTGCCATTAAAGATGAAGTGTTATAACTAATCAAACTAAACACAGACATTTCCAATCATTGATTAATAAATAAATTAATTCAAGCATTTAAACTGGAGGCAGAACTGGGAGTGTAAGAATGCACCGTGAGGTATTTTACTGTTTGTACCACCTATGTATAGATGCTCGCATCTCCTATATTTGGCTCTGGAAAAGAAACTCAGTCCTGATTCTGTCAGCTCTAAATAACAGCCTGAAACAATGCTAGCGCAGCGTGGGATAGGGCAGAGACAAAGGCGGAGAGAGAGAGCACGAGAGTGAGATAGAGAATCCTAAAGAAATCAATTCACTAATTCACTGAAAATACATTTGAGCGCACACATGCATGAATCTTAGCAAATATGATTCACACCTTAAGTTCTTAAAATGGAAAAACTTACATAAAAGCCCTAAATATAAATGTACTATACAATCTAATTGTAAGCTGCAATTGACATAAATCAAAGCACAGAACACAGAGCCTGAATAGAGCAACAGAAAACAAAGGCTCAGGTGTGAATTAAACAGTCTGCTAGTCAAATTTGAGGTTCACAAACACACAAACAAAACACACATGAGGAATGATCTTACCTTGCTGAGGGAAGTGGCACTGGAATCAGACATTGAACACCACTAGCTCTCTCTACCCAGGTCACACTGCACACACACACATCCCCATCCCTGTATTTATGGACTATGCGTATCAGAAGTGCTGGGGCTAAGTGATCCTTAATGATGTTATGGCTGTTTGTGAACTGTCAGAGCTGCCATTTCCCAGCTATTATTAATGCAGTGCATTTGAAAGCTGCTACCGTGCTTCATGCTTGTTTACTGTACACCTCCCCTTTATACCACCATTATTTCTCATATTACTAAATTGTGTCTCACACTTCTATTTGTTGTTAAAGCAATACAATATAACATTTGCTTATATCTGATTTAACTATGAGTATAAAGAGAAGTAATGAAGATAATTAAACTAAAGAGAGCCTGATGGAAGCAGTTCTTGGGATATCTGTATGTACAGTACATGCATTGTGGAATTCCAGATTCTATGAAGCCATGACAGCTGGAGTGCATGCTACCATTACAGCAAAAAGGAGAACATACTTCATTTTATTCAAAGCTTTAAAGTTATGATGTTAATAAAATGTTTGAGAAACATTTAATACAAGGTTTGAAAAACACTATTTACATTTGAGAAAAATGTCAAAAAAGTGCGAAATAGAAGAGCCATTCTACCACATGGGTGCCAAGACATTATGTGTATAGATAATTAATATAATTAACTGTAAAAACATTTTATTATTAAGCAAAGTGTCTGCATAGTGACGGTAAACTACTTTGAACACTAAAAAATAGGACATGTTAGCAGTCCCTGGTCTCTAACGTTACTTTACAGTGAAACATAATGATTTAATTCGGTCAGATTTTTAAAACAATTTTTCTTGCATTGTTGTGTCACTCCATATACCATTTATACCTTAAATATTTTTTTCATAAGAAATCCATAATATTCTACTTTTAAATACACATATTAGTTAACCTAACATATTCCCACTTCAGGAAATTATGGAACTTAACACGTCATATGTTCAATAGGACGTTCATCTGGATCTTCTGAAGACCATGAATAAAGACCAAAAATAAGTTGGTCTTCCCACAGTTTCGTTGTCCACCATCCAGGCACAGGTGGCATCTTCACTACACACCCCTGTCTCTGACCGTATAATATCCAGGCTCTTAGCATAAGGAGATGTGTTGTCACAGCACCCATTACTTGTCCTTCCATCGACAAACAGCCACCGTCAACTTCATTTGCAGTGGTGTCATGAACAAGAAACACTGGACTGCTTCGGACTGGAACCATGTTGTCTTTAGCGACAAATCTAGTGTTTGATTTGTTGCTTTTGACACTTCCTTGGCCTGCCCGGTTGCCAGATTTATCGCAAACAAAGCGGTTATGGGACCAGTTTGGATACCAGATTTGGCAACTTATGAGTGTGCAGGATCTACAGGTTCAGTTGCAATATCTGTGGGCAAATGTACCACAGGATACCATACAGAACCTGGATGCCTCCATGCCCAACCATATCTCTTCTTGTATCCAGGTTAGAGCCTGGTGCCTCCATTCAATTGTACAGTTTACCCCAATAAACTTATCCTTTCACTCCAATATTGTAATCACTTACATATGTCATCATTACATTCATACATATAAAGTTTCAATCCAACAACTCCTTCTTGGGTGTGAGCTGTATATGTACATGACCGATGCTGGTGGGGATCCCTCACTTTCTGCTATTTCTATGCCTGGAAACAACTGATTGAATGCTAAATCCTAATTCAGTACTTTGCTTCCTCAGACGCCTTCTGTACTTCCTGCTGCAATGAACCTCTTCCAATACAGATAGTTCTGCTCATCAAGATATGGATGGGGATCATGCCCAGGTATTGCAACAGTGACCCCTAACAAGCCATGGATTGGTGATTCTCCTTGATTACACCTTAGACCTGGAATAAAGTAATATCTACAATTTTGACCATCCAGTGGAGCGACTATATAGATTATTGTAATAAATGTTGTCTGAATGAATGGATGTGAAAACACCAGAGATTTCACAATAAAAAAACACAAGATTCCAACTGGAGATTAGAAGAAATAACGTGAACACAGCTGCGTGAGGGTGAAGAAAAAAGAACTGAAAGGTTCAGAAGGTGGTCCTGGGTTCGATCCCAGGTACAGCAACCTCGGTCCTTTCTGTGTGTTTGGATGTCCTCCCTGTGTCCTCATGGGTTTACTCCGGGTGCTCCGGTTTCCTCCCACAGTCCAAAGACATGCATGTTAGGTTAATTGGAGTTTCTAAAGTACACTTAGCTTGTGAGTATGTATATGAGTGTGTGAGTGTATGTGCTCTACGATGGCTTGGCACCCTGTCTACTGTTGTTCCTGAGTTGCACCGTGTCTCCGGCTAGGCACCAGCTTTCCCGTTACCCTGTCCATGATGAGAAAGTGAATGACTGAATGAAGTAATGAAGGAATGAAAAGATCAGAACAAGCCGACTACAGATGTCTTCAAGAAATAATTAATTCCATTAATTAGTTCCATTAATTCAAGAGTAATTAAAAGAGAACAAGAGTGTGGAGTAAAAACTAAAACACTGCAACACAGCAAAGCTTTGAACATTACTGCAACACTCCAATTAAGAAATGCCTGCTAAATAGAGGCAGGACAAGTCGTGAGACAGTGCTTGATAGCAATGTTACAAAATGACTTACAAAAAGCAAGCTTAGGAATAGGTGGTGCTACACGACTCAATTAAAAGCAAAAATTAATTACCTTCTATTATTACTGTTATTACTATTATTGTTGACTGAAAATATTGATATTTTAACCAATATGTTTACTCAAATTTACTCACACCTCAGACCTCCCTCTGGCCCTGTAGTCCCTGACACTGCACTGCACCACAACTTCCAAAATCACTCTGGGGATCATGTGACACTCTCATCATCATGACCATCCAATTAGAGATAACTTCCCAGATCAACCTCTCCAGGCCCTCTACAAAGATTGTGTTATTTGCTTTTACTCTTTGAGAAAGACTGAATCCTGTTTTTCAAAGCATACTGAGCATTCCTTTCCTGTGTAGTATTTATTGTGTGTTTGATTTTTGCTTACTCCTTTTTGGTAATGCTTTTGCCTTTTCCTTCTGGACTGTCTTTCTGTGTCTGCTTTTCTGCTCTATTATTTGACTCTCACTTTGTCTTTCTCCACTGTTTTTGATTACCCTGCTATATTGTTATCATCTCATGATGGTTTTGACTAGATTGGTTAACTCACCATTCCCTAAAACCTCACAGTATTGTTTTATCCGTGAGAGTCTGACACCCTTTTCAGTTACAGAAGAACACTTCACCAATAATGCTGATGGTGGATTCTGAGGCTATTCAATCCGATTTGGAGACCATCACTGCTGCTGAGTGAACAACAAAAACTCCTTGAAAGTTTTTGTCACACAATTAGCTTAGCACATGTCCAGCATGAAATATCTGACTGTACAGCAGTCTCTTGGCTTAGCTGCGTCCTACATAGCCTCCCAGTCTGATTGTTGCTCCGATAGCTTCTAATACTGCATTTCCTGTAAGCAAGCTGAATAAGTTTGATGGCACCCCAGTGAAGTGTTGCGGCTTTTGAATTGTGATACTCTGTATTTCAATAACTCTCTGTCAAACTCTGACCTAGCCAAGATTTCCTTTGCTGTACTAACAAGGCTTTAGAGTGGACTACAGCTGTTTGGGCTAATATTCGGAGCTTCAAATTTGTCAGCCCACTCCTTCTGCGCATGTATTGTGACGGTGCTGGTCAGACACATCTGTGCAGACCTCAGGCACTGACCCATGGACAGCACTAATATGTTGAATATTCCTACCAAGGGGGTTGTATCAAAGTCTTTCCTTTGCTTATACCTTTTTCTGTCACTTCAGCTATGATCGATTCTGATTTTCAGTTCTTCAGCCCTGATTGAAGGGAATGTCTTCCATGCCTACCTGGATGACCAACTCCACATCCCCGCTGACCCACTGAAAACCCCCATAAAAGTAGCCACCCTAAATAGCCAAACCAATTTCTCTAAACATCCAGCCTGTTAAATTACCTACGAGCAACCTTCACATTGTCATTATTAGGTCCAGATTATTAATAGTTTTCTTTTATATTAGGACTCCCTTGGGTAGAAAACAAAACCCTCAGATATCCTGGTTTATCCGAGAACTATTCTCCTAGTCACTTTGTTGCCATACGAACTATTAATGGGTGCCCTCCCTAGCTAGTAGGTCAAATGCTGTGGAGAGCACCACAAAACTAAAAGTGAACATACGACTTAAGTATGCTGACCGCTGACCTTCAGAAGGTCATCCGTAAAAAGAATGCCCCTAAACATCCTCCTCACCTCTCTCATGACTGTGCCATTGACATAACTGAAGGATCTGTTCTCCCTAAATCTTGCATTTACACCCTTACACAGGAGGAGAATTAGACCATGGAGGAGCAGATTCAGGCCTTGGCACAAAGATTCATTTGTCCCTCCACATCTTCACAGGTCATATTTATGCAGAAATATAGAAAATTCTAAAGGGTTCATAAACTTTCAAGCACCACTGTAGGATCCTCACCAATCGCAATACGGCTTACCAGACAATACCACCCCCATTCTTCGGTGTCTTAACTGGCTACCCATTATATTTTGTGGCCGCTCATTTAGTGTGGCAGCTCCCAAATTATGGAATACTCTTCCAAAGTTTATTCACGATGTGTCCTCGTAATCCTCATTTAAGTCTCTATTAAAGACACTCTTGTTTGCATTATGTTATCAATGTTTAAAGTACATTATTATATTTATTATCAAGTTCTCTGGAGTTGCATAGTAAACATGAGATTTAATAAACCAACTGATCAAATCCTTTCATTTTTCATTGATTTGTATATAATATGCTTGTGTTACATTGTAGTATTTTTTTGACCCCCAAACAGAATTAGCATAAAGGAGTTCATGTGGTGTAAATGATAAAGACTTTGTCTGCGGATCTGTAGAGATGTGTCATAACTCAGCAAGACAGCCACTCAGATAAGAATTTTGCCAATTAATGGACAATAACGAAATAATTAAAAAAACAGGGAAATAATTTGCTCCATTTGCATCTTTCTTATGTTTAATTTTCCCAACCTTTCAACAATTGAGCTTAATGAAGTTATAAGACGATCTATGTTATGGGTTATGGGTTAGCAGGAAACAAGCCCATTAATCTTTTTATCCGTAACCCACTAGCAGTCTGATTCACAAACAAGGACAGGGCATGCCCTAACAACCTAGATGATATTTATGAAATATTACTGATGGTCACTGCTCAAATGCTCAATTATTAGATCATCCTTATAAATCTAGACATACAGTGGTGCTTGAAAGTTTGCGAATCCTTTAGAATTTTCTATATCTCTGCATAAATATGACCTAAAACATCATCAGATTTTCACACAAGTCCTAAAAGTAGATAAAGAGAACCCAGTTAAATAAATGAGGCAAAAAATATTGAAAATTATCCAACATATTTGTGAGTGGCAAAAATATGTGTGCCTTTGCTTTCAGTATCTGTGGAGTGGTGGAGTCCAAACTCTTTAGAAATGGTTTTGTAACCTTGTCCAGTTGTTGATGAGCATCAGAAACTCTTTTTCTGAGGTCCTCAGAAATCTCCTTTGTTCATCCCATGATACTCTTCCACAAATGTGTTGTGAAGAGCAGACTTTGATAGATCCCTGTTCTTTAAATAAAACAAGGTGCCTACTCACACCTGATTGTCATCCCATTGATTGAAAACACCTGACTCTAATTTCACCTTCAAATTAACTGCTATTCCTAGAGGTTCACATACTTTTGCCACTCACTAATATGTAATATTGCATCATTTTCCTCAATAAATAAATGACCAAGTATAATATTTTTGTCTCATTTGTTTAACTGGGTTCTCTTTATCTACTTTTAGGACTTGTGTGAAAATCTGATGATGTTTTAGATCATATTTATGCAGAAATATAGAAAATTCTAAAGGGTTCACAAACTTTCAAGCACCACTGTAGGAACGCTGCTAAATTGTTAGTTAAAATGAAGTGTACCCACGTTTTCTCAATGAATACTAGCAGAGGTTGCAAAAAGTGTGAATGAATTAATACTACATAACACTACCTTCTCAAAGGAGCTCCATTAATATTTTAATCAATCTGATATTATGAGAGAAAATTAGAACCAACTCCAACCTCCTGATTATGATATTTATAATTGTTTTCTGGATTAATCATCTTTCCATTCCTCACTGTTTTCATGTAATGTACCACTGGCACTTTGACACTCAAACTGATGTGTGACTTCTAGAGCGCTTTAGTCTATATCAGTGCATGTAACACCAGTGTCATTCAAATACATATCATATCATAAAACAGAGGCAACGTTTCAAGTGCAAGTGCAAATCACCTGCACAATACAGTTTTTAATGTGTATTTCATTACGATCATTGTAAAAATTCATTTTATATCTTGCAAATAATGTTAGAATCGGTTAGCCGGTTAGGTTGAAATCATGGAACATGACAAAAACATGACAAAGCATTCATCAAATTCAGTTATGTTCTGTTGTAGATGTTCAAACAGCAGTCCCATTTTCCAGCATTTTTGGACTTGTACTGTGCCTTCGCCTTCTGTTGTCTGTTTTTTGACTGCACGGAGCGCATGTGTGACAGCAGGCTTTCATAAGAATACTTTAGAGGTAAATTTCCCACAGTTCAAAAATACTTTTAAACTGTGACACACCACCAGGATAAATACAATAACAGGATGTTAGTGGCAGCTGTGATTCATCCTTACCTGTCGTTTAATGAAGCTGGATGTTGTGTCAGAGGAAGTGCTGCCATCTGACCGCTTAAAGCGGCTCTTGCGCTTTGGCAGCTTTCTGGGCAGCTATAGAAAAGTAAATATCACATTGTTAGCGATTACCCTACCAAAAACAAGTCTACAGACAAATGCTGCCAATTATTTTTTCAAATTACTGAAACTAATTTAGGGGTCATAGAGACTGTGGTGGCCTAGTGGTTAAGGTACTGGACTCTCAACCAAAAGGTGTAGGGTTCAAATCCCATCTCTACCAAGCTTCCCCCTGTTGGATCCTTGAGTCAAGTCAAGTCAGATTTATTTATATAGCGCTTTTCACAATGGAGCATTGTCTCAAGTTTAGATTATCTCCTAATAACTACGTCCAATCCCAAATTGAGCAAGCCTAGGGCGACAGTGGCAAGGAAAAACTCCCTGAGTTATAGGAAGAAACCGTAGGAGGACCAAGACTCAAAAAGGGACGCAACCTCCTTGAGCTAGGCCCTTAACCCACAATTGCCTGAATTGTGAGAATGTTTCAATTGCAAGTCACTCTGGATAAGGGTGTCTGCTAAATGACCTAAATGCAAATGTAAATTTAGGCCATTGCATGGCATTTGAATGAATACATTCAGCACCAGTATATAGCCAACTCACAGGTTTGTTTTAGTTGTTTCAAAACAATAATAAACTCTTTCACTTAAATCCATAAATATAAAGAATACATTTATCAGATATAACATTAAAGCCTCCTGCCTAACTTTGTATAGGTTCACCTCATGCCATCTAAGCATGGACTCCGCAGACCATTAGCAGAAGTCCTGTAAGTTGTGATGTGGGGCCTCCATGGATTGGACTTGTTTATCCAGCCCTTCCCACAGAAGCTTGATTATTCCTAGATTGAGATCTAGGGAATGTGGAGGCGAAGTCAACACCTGGCATTTTCTTCAAACCATTCTTGAACAATGTTTGCAGTCTGGTAGGGGACTGACGTTGCCATTGAAAGGGTGCCTTTAGTGTGCCACAATGTTTAGGTAGGTTGTATTTTAACAAAGTAACATCCACTTGAAGGCCAGGACCCAAGGTTTCTGGCCAGAACATCACACTGTCAGTGTTATTCACTTCACCCATCAGTGCTTTTGATGTTATGACTATGGTCTATATTGGAATGCATATATCATATGACCTGGACAAATATACAGTGCTGTGCATAAATCGTAAGCCACAATTATATTAGGTATACCATTATTATAGCAATGGTATAATGACCATATATAACTACTTTTCAGTCTTTTTCTTATAATACAATGAGAAAATACAGGACATTTGCATCCGAAAAAAAGGAGAAAAGAGCTTGATCAGGAATGGGTGATTTTTTGGAGGGGTAGCAGCCAAGAAACCACTTTTTCGGAAGGGGGACAGGGTGAAAAGGCTAAGATCTGCAAAAGCTCACAAAGACTGGAATGAAAATCAGTGGAGAAAAGTATTATGGAGTGACGAATCCAAGTTTTTTGGGTCAAATCACTGACAATATGTTATATATGATCATTATACCACTGCTAAAACAACAATTCTAATGGTGGCCATACTGGTGGCCAGTACTGTATATTACCATCCAAGCTGAAATAAAGAACAACAGAATACAATATCCAAGATCCAAGAATATAGTCTGTAAAATCAAATTCTGGACTGTGGAGGCTTGGCATTCTCAACCACTGATCAACCGGTTCATTGTCCATATATGTCCGCAGTACACACAACTTTTATATCAGTGTTATGTTCTAGATGCACAAAAGGGAATTCAAGCATTTAAGATATTAAATGCTTATTTACCTTATAATTAAGGATTACTTTCATGTCTGTGATTTATCCTGAAGCTCAATGTCAAATGAAGAATGTTTATGGGCTCATCATATCATTATTTTCATGAAAAAATCACAACAACATCTACAGACAGCAACCGTATATTCACTATATAGACACCCCACAAATTGATCTCTGCTTCTTCAGCAACACTCACTTGTAACACATATAAAGCATACATTTCTGGAATCTCCATAGACAAGCAGTGGTGGTAGAATGGGTCGTACTGAATACCCCAGTCACTCTCAATATGAGATGTATAGGTTTCACTTCCAACAAGTCAGTTCATCAACTTTGTGCCCTGCTGTCCTTCAACAAAGTCCATAGACAATTGGTTTGCCAACTTTGATTGAGAACTTGGCTGGCTTGTGCAGAACCTTGTCCTCAACTTCACTAGACACCTTCAAAATGAAAAGTGAGCCAGGGTTTATTAACATTAGAAGCTGACCTCATAGTCATGTTCCAAAGTATAGTGGAAAAACCCTTTTTGATTAACAAACACTGCTGTACCAGCAAATGGGGGAGGGGTTTTGGATGAATTTTTTTGGGTATCCACAAACTTCATTTGACATGACTGCACTTTCATTCGAGTAATGTAACTAAATAATTATATAATACATAAAAAAAATCAAAGTAAACAAAATGAAACGCAACAAGCACTAATTTAGCTTGTTTCCTAGTAGAGCTTGTTATTTAGATAATAACAAGCCTCCAATAACCTGTACAGGTGAATTATTTGGGATCAGACAGATTTATTAGCTGAGAGCGATGACTGGCTGGTTAGTAGCTTTCGTCTACCAAGGGCCCAATTTTTTGTATTTATGCAACATTTCACAGTTTTGATTAAGAAGGGAGTCCAGCAGATCCTATGCTATGCTAACCTCTACAGGTGCTGTCCGTGCTTGGATTTTTGGCTCCCAGCAGGAGGTTGATCAGAAATTTCCCAGCTGTTTAAGTTCCATTACAGTGTGCAACAACAGCTGGAAGTCAGACAGTTTCTGTGAAATTGCAAACTTCCCAAACATCATTGATGCATTTGTATATATAAAATAGGTAGAACTGCCATTCAATCAATGTGCAATGATGCAAAATGTTATGAACGTTATGGCAAGGTGGCCAGGCGGAACTCATGACGGATTCATCGTGGGACCCAGCTCGGTTGGCAGTTGACTCTTATAGAGTGACACAATATGAGATGGCTGGCCATCAAAACATAAAAATAAATAAGGGCTAGCCTACATGTAATTTGTGTTCAAACCATTTTTCCAAGGACCAGAAACACCACTGTGGACTCTCGAAAATGAAAGGTGTTGATTTGAATGCACTTCATTCAACAAAACACTGATTTCTGCATCAGAATTGTTTTTTCTTTTGCTTTTTCTGAGACATTTTGGGGGATTTTTGCTGTGGTCCCTCAGTCTCAAGGTCCATATGGTTGTAATTTGTTTGTAATTAGTTGGTGTGGATTATGGTAAGTGTATGCTAATTGTAATTTAAGGTGCGCACACACACAGTTTATAAATCATATGTATTCACTAACATACACACGTGCTAATAACAAATCCAGTGTTTACGCAGCATTCGTGAATCTGGTGGAAAGCTTTTGAGAAGGTCCACCTTACATGTAATTTACTTGCAGCTTGCTCATGTTTTTACGAAGGTTTCATAAATGAGGGCCGGCAAGTTTTAAATTTCCTATATATTTCAAGATGCTAAATTTACCAAATAAACAGTAATGGTGATCTTGTTTTCCCATTTCAGTGAACTTACTTTAATTCTTCTTTTAACAAAATTGATCATTTGATAATTTGACCAGAGATGGCAAAAAATTTGCATAAAACTCTAAGTGGTAATATTTATTACTATTACAAATTAATTCTTAGTGCAGAATGTACTGTTATTACAAACTGCGCATTTTTATCCAGGAAATTATGTGTTTAAAGAAGACTAATTTCACTACGGTTATATACTATATTAGTATATTAGTCTTGTAATATAGATCAAGACTAATATAGTATATGAAACTAAATGAAATAAAAGAAAAAAAAGAAAAATTCTGCTGATGCCACAAATAAATAATGACATTCTACATAACATCCCTACCTTAGGTCAAAATTTTTGACTTTCTGGTAGGTGTTGATAGAACTGGAATGATCAAAGATATAATAAATAGAAACATCCATTCACAGGTGTCAGAGAACCCAGGGTGTGCCAAGAAAACATTTCTCACTCCATTATTTCTCCACCAACTTCTGACTGCCCCATCAGGATGGTGCAATAGAAATCTGGATTCATCTGACCAAGTGATATTTCTCCACTACTCAATGCCAAGTTTTGAGGTCTTTTGCCATTGGGGTCTTGCCTTCTGTTTCTCTTAGACAGCAATGGCACTCAAATTGGTCACCTGCTGTTATAGATTGTCCGTGCTACAGAACAATGGGTTATGTGTTTGAACATTGTAGGGACCACCAGCATTGTATTCAGGTGTAATTTGAACTTGTCAGAATGATTCTTGACATCCTCCTTTGACCCTGAGTTGTTTACGTCCACAAAATCTCCTTTCGCAGGATGTTTTTTCCATGTTCACACTATTCTCTGTATGCTCTCGACACAGTTACACAAGAAAACATCACAAGGTTGGCAGCTTTTTAAATAATGACCTCTGCTATTCCAGCAAAAACGACCATACCAATTTCCCTTCAGGGAAGCTTGTGAAAGGCCACTAGTGTGCATTATCCTACTATCTTATTATACATAGTTTGAGTTTATTCATGTATTAACCCCACTTTTCTTCTCAGGACTCACATGCACGACTGCTCCCATGTGCAGACTACAAACACGGAGGCAGCACACGTGAACAGTCTCACGTGAGAAAATATAATAACATGAATGAACCACGACGCAAGTCGTACCAGTCTCCCGAATGTCTTAGTTCAATTTTCTTCTTATTTTAACTATTTCTTTGTTTAACTATTTTGCATATATTTTTAAGTCCTAAAATGAATTGTAATAAGTGTTTTTTTAATCTGATTTTAAGGTTTTTGTTTTGCATGTTTGTGTTTGAAAGGTTTTATGTATGAGCACAATCAAAACAATCCAAAGGGTACAATAAGTAGCCAAAACAACCCCAGACATGTTAGCGTTGAACAGATAATTTAGCATTCTATGAGAAATATTACAACTGGAATAAAAGACAAAAGTTTTGCCAGTTTTTGTTAGGATAGCATATGGAATGTCTCACATAGAATGTTTTTGTGCATACAAAACATAACTACTAACGTACAAAACAGACCCCAATTCTTTTGTTCTGGTCTTGCATTCTTCATATAAAGCATGGTACTTCCACAATGGCTCGAATAATCGCAGTGCAGTACTGACCTACTTTTGCTCTACATTGTGTTTTCTAAATCCAAAACACATTAACACCCAAAACACACTGAACTTTAAAGCCAGTAGTTTTGAAAAAGGTTAGCTATGTTACTTAGAATTATGTCATTTATTTGTGACATAGGCAGACACAATTTATTTTGATTGATTTTCCTAATATACCATGAGTCATGATCTACGGTTACTGTTTCAAAGTAAAATGTATAATGTTAAATATACTGTGGTGGCGTAGCGTTTAAGGTACTGGACTATGAGTTTCCACCAGCTTGTGACGCGGAGAATTGCGAGGATCTGGCAACCCAGACTGATCTGCGGTTGCACACAGGACGTAGTTTCGTAGCTGCTAGCAGCTTTTACCTTTGATATATTTTAATTCCCGATCGCATCTGTATCTTATATAATCGTATATATAGTAGGTTTTTACAACATCTTAATCATTTTATTCTCGTACCGACGAATTATATTTTTTTGGCGCTAATCGTTATTTAGTAACTTTACACGCTTGTGTTCGCAGTAGTTAGCCATTAGCTAATAACCAGAGTTGCGTCTTTTTTTGCAGTAGTGTGTGTTTTTATAACTTTTTACAGTCTTTTCCCACTTTCTTTCTGAGACTTAGTTTTTTGTGACGTTTTGTGTTGACTTAACTTGTACTAACGCTTTAATCGAGCATTGCATTATACCATCGGCTGCAGCTAAACCAGATCTTCACTGGGCACCCCACAACACCACCCGAAGCTAAGTACCTTTAATTCATTAATTGTACTAACATGGCTTCTGCTGTGCTTGTTCCCTGTGCCGAGTGTGGCATGTTTAGCTATTCTTCCTTCGTCAGTAGTGTAAATTTTACTTGTGATAGGTGTAGGCTTGTAGCCAGTCTGACGGAGAAGATTGTAGTTTTAGAGGCGCGCATCCAGACATTAGAGAAGCTAGCTCAGCTCCTAGCTTAGCAGATCTGGATGCCACAGGTGAAGTTAGAGCCCTGGTGGAGTCCTCGCAGCAGGGCAAGTGGATGACGGTTCGGCGACGTAGTCGTAAGGCTAGTCCACGAGAGCACCACTCTTTACCTGTTCACGTGTCCAACAGGTTTGCCCTCCTCAGTGAAACACCCACTGAGCAGCCTGTTGAAAGAGCTCTGGTCATAGGTGACTATTTTACGACACGTGAAACTTGCTACCCCTTTAGGGACACCAGCAGCTAGAGTTCTCTGTATCCCCGGAGCCAGAGTGCCTGACGTTGTAACGAGTCTTAGTGAACTCGAGAGCCGCAGATTCTCTAGGATAGTTATTCATGTAGGGGCTAATGATATACGCCTTCGTCAGTCAGAGGTTACTAAGGCTAATTTTGTAGAGGTGGTTAGCGTGGCGAAGGCGATGTCCAATGCTGTAGTGTGCTCTGGCCCCATCCCAATCGGCGAGGTGACCAAGCCTACAGCAGGTTATGGTCGCTGAACTGCTGGCTGTCCAAGTGGTGCTCTGAAAACAACGTGGGCTTTATAGACAACTGGACAGCCTTTGAGGGTAAGCCTGGCCTTTTAGGATGGGACGGTGTCCATCCCACTCGGAAGGGTGCCGCTCTCATCTCCTGCAACATTGCCCATAGTCTTATGGCCCGATTGGTTAGGGGCTGACTATCCAGAGCAGGGGTCAGGCAGCAGACAAACCGGCTTAACCAACTGTCTGCTGGTAGCCATATACCGTCACCCAGAACCCACATTATTGAAACTGTGTCTGTTACCCGCATCTGCCCTAAACGTAAACGCTCTCAAAAGGTCTGTTTTAATAACCTCATTAGTATAAAGAGATAGCTTCCCAGATAGCACAAATAGCTCCCAAAGAAATAACAACATTAGACTAAAGCTAGGATTACTTAACGTTAGATCACTTACAAACAAAGCAGTGATTTTAAATGAAATAATCACTGATAAACGTTTACATGCTCTCTGTCTCACTGAGACTTGGATTAGACCTGATGAATATTTAGCCTTAAATGAAGCCTCACCTCCTGGATGCAGTCATGCTAATCGCCCTCGTCCTAATGGTCGGGGGAGGCATAGCCACAATTTTTGACAAAGAGCTAGGTGTTACAACTAAATCCCATTACAGGGCTAATGAAATACTGATTCTTAATGTGACTGATCCATCATTATGGAAGTCAAAACCACATTTTTTTTCAGCTTATCACTATTTACCGTCCTCCTGGTCCCTATTCAGAATCTTTTTAGGAATTTGCTAAATTTCTTTCTTGCTTAATACTGTCAACAGATAAGGCTTTAATTGTAAGTGAGTTCAATATTCACTTTGACAATGAACAGGATCCACTTAGAATTGCTTTCGAATCCATCTTAGAATCCATGGGTATCACTCAGAATGTGATGGGACCAACCCACCGCTGTAATCATACTTTAGATCTAATATTAACATTTGGTATCAATATAGATAACCTTGATGTTTTCCCGCAAAGTGATTCGATTTCAGATCACTATCTTTTAGTATTTGAGCTATCTCTAATAAATAAAATCCTTCTGCCTCGTTATCACACCAAGTGCACTATCACATCTGCTACTCCAGCTGCGTTTATTAAAAACCTACCAGACTTGAAATTTAATACACCTACGGAGATCAATCATCTTGGGTGTGTAAATGACCAATTAGAATGTGTGCTTCGCTCAACCCTGGACACGATTGCCCCTGCTAGGGTCAAACGCATTACAGAAAAAGGCTAGCACCATGGTATAATGACCACAGCCGAACCATAAAGCAAAGAGCATGCCATCTAGAGCGCAAGTGGAGACACAGTAAATTGGAGGTGTTTAAGATTGCTTGGAGGGACAGCATGGCAGAGTATAAGCATGCCCTCACTAAAGCTAAGGCTGCATACACCTCTTAAATCATAGAGAAAAATAAGAATAATCCAAGATTTCTCTTTAATACAGTCTCCAAATTACCAAAAAAAACCACAGAAAGTGATTCTCACGTTCTGTGTAATTTTAACAGTAATGATTTCATGACTTTCTTTAATAATAAGATAGAAAACATTAGGCATAAAACTCAATGCTCATCACATCACCAAACTATTCAGCCACCTTCCAGATGCAGCACTAGTGAAGACATCAGTTTAATAATCTTTTACCCCAATTACTAATACTGAACTATCCGCACTGATCAGCTCGTCTAAGTCATCAACATGTTTATTAGATCCAATTCCTACACGTTCACTCAAACAAGTATTACCCAGTGTTATAGAGCCAGTGTTAGTTATTTTAAATTCATCCCTTACCTTTGGTTATGTGCCCAAATCCTTTAAGTGTGCCGTTATCAAACCACTGATTAAAAAAAGCCAATCCTGACCCTTGTGTGATATCTAATTCTAGACCAATTTCAAATCTACCATTTCTGTAAAAGATCTTAGAAAAAGCCGTCTATTAGCAGCTCTGCAGTTACCTCCAAAGGAAGGAAATTTATGAAACATTTCAGTCTGGCATCATAGTACTGAAACAGCATTAATTAGGGTACTAAATGACTTGTTAATGTCCTCAGATAAGGGATGTTTTTAATTTCTTGTTCTGTTAGATTTAAGTGCAGCATTTGACACTATAGATCATGATGTTTTACTAAATAGACTAGAAAATACTGTAGGTATTAAGGGATCAGCACTTTCTTGGTTTAAATCCTACTTAACTGACCGGTACCAGTTCATATAAATAATCTAAGGTCTAAGCTCTCAAAAGTGAAGTATGGCATGCCTCAGGGGTCAGTGCTTGGCCAGCTTTTATTCTCTCTGTACATGCTGCCACTAGGCTCAGTTATTCGCAAACATGGCATTAGTTTCCACTGCTATGCAGATGATACACAGCTGTACATATCAGCCAAACCTAATGACAGCCTTACAATCAACAAAATTGAGGACTGTGTAAAGGAAATAAAAGATTGGATGTTATTTAATTTTCTCTTACTTAACTTTGATAAAACTGAGGTTCTATTGGTAGGACCCAAGGCTGTGAGAGACAGGTTAGCTACATCTATCCTAAATCTAGATGGCTGTCCAGTATTGCCAAGTCCGTCTGTAAAAAACTTAGGGGTCACATTTGATTCAGATCTCTCCTTTGATGCGCGCTTTAGCAGCATCACTCGAATTGCTTTCTTTCAATTACGTAATATCGCTAAACTTAGAAATATCCTCTCTTTTAATGTTGCAGAAAAACTTGTTCATGCGTTTATAACCTCAAGGTTGAATTACTGTAATGCCTTACTTACTGGATGCTCTAGTGAATCTATAAATAAACTTCAGTTAGTTCAGAATGCAGCTGCCCGAGTGTTAACTTGAACTAGAAAATTTGATCATATCACTCCTGTTCTATCATCACTACACTGGTTACCAGTCAAATTCCGCATTGATTACAAAATACTTCTTGTAACTTTTAAAGCTCTACATAGCCTGGCCCCACATTATCTGAGTGAACTCTTAGAGTTTTACAATCCAACTCGTCTACTTTGTTCGCAGGGTGCAGGACTTCTTTTAGTTCCTAGAATTAAAAAAGTCACAGCCGGGGGAAAGGCTTTCTCATACATGGCCCCCCAACTATGGAATAAACTTCCCACTTTCGTTCGAGATTCAGACACTCTCTTAAGTTTTAAGTCTAGGCTAAAGACATACCTTTTTACTAGATTTTTTTGACTAGATTTAGACCAGGATGCATGGCTTGGGTCACTGGGGCCAGAGCCTGGAGTCATGTCTGGCCTGCCTGCCTTGTCCGCTAGCCGGGAGTGTCCAGTGGGCGGTCTGGCTGAACTGGGCGTCGGTCCTCGTGATCTTGACTCGTGCATCCTTGCCTTAGAATAAGGGCAGAGCTGGGGGTTCATAGTCAAAGAGTCTTATGGTGATCAGAGACGTTGCTGTCTTCTGCCTCCCGTGGGGTTGCCAATGTCTCATGTGATTCCTCTTGGTTGTGTTTCCTACCAGTTCTCCTCTTTCTAGCTATGCTGCTATAGCTAATGCTGCCGGAGTCTCATGCTACACATGGCATCAGTGATTGACATGGCATCAGTGATTGTTAATAGATACTGTGCTCTTAATCAATAACTAATTGCATTTTCTGTGTTTTCTCTCCGAGCTGTGTTCCGGCAGGTTGTTCGGCCCTCCACATGATGTACGTCTGATGGAGCTCCACTGTGCAATAATTCACATTTTATTCGACCATGGACTCCATGGGACTTTTAGTTTCGCTCTTAGATTTTCTCATCATATATACCCCGGCCACTTAATGGTCGATGTGCCAATACTTCACATTCTATTCAAAGTTTGACGCCATGACTTTAGTTCGCTCTTAGATTTAGCATCTACGCCGCCCAAGGAGGTTGGGTCCCTTTTTGAGTCTTGGTCCTCCCAAGGTTTCTTCCTAGAACTAGGGAGTTTTTCCTTGCCACTATCGCCCTAGGCTTGCACAATTTGAGATTGGACGTAGTTATTAGGAGATAATCTAAACCTGTAAAGTTGCTTTGAGACAATGCTCCATTGTAAAAAGCGCTATATAAATAAATCTGACTTGACTTGACTTGACTATGGACCAGATGGTCCATGGTCCAAATCCCACCTCTGCCAAGCTGCCACTGTTGGATCCTCGAGCAAAGCCCCTTATCCCACAACTGCATGGATTGTAAGAATGTATCAATTGTAAGTCGCTCTGGATAAGGGCGTCTGCCAAATGACATAAATGTAAATAATAATAATACAAACATACATGCCATTTCTTGATAACGCTTCTTTATTCGACCAATTCAGACATTGAACTATCTGTTTGAAATGTTTTGGCCGCAAAATCCAACTTTGAAAATTGATAAAACCTGTAAACGTCTGATCGAACCTCAGATGGGGGCCGAAATTAATTGTATTTTGACTGTGAACAAAGCTTGAATTTCGAAGTTCCACTGTATAACAATTGAAAGCTCTCTGATGTTTGCTCAAGTTGATCAAGTATACAAAGCAACACTCACTGTCATTGCCAATCTGCAGTTGTTTAACTGGTACAGGAGTAAAGGTATTAGTACTTACAAAAGCCAAAGCTATTTGTCATAAATAAAAGAACATGCAACCTCTACAAAGGGAAACCCTGGAAATGTGACGGGACAGCGCTAACCACGGCATCCCCACTGTGAACGTCATTCATTCATTCAATGTCTTATCTGCTTAATCCTGGTCAGGGTTGGGGGAAAACGGGTGCCTAACCAGCAGCACAGGTCGCAAGGTAGAAAGACAGGACACCAAACCATTGTAAGGCACATACACTCACTCACTCATACACACTCCACTTTAGAAACAAAAATTAACCTAACACGAATGTCTTCGGAATGTGGGAGGAAACAGAGTACCTGGAGTAAACCAACGTGGACAGGGGGAGGAAATGCAAACTCCACACAGGCGGAGTCCAAGGTTGGGACCGGACCAGGGACAATGGAGCCGGGAGGTGACCACGCTAATTGTTGTGCCACCATGCCGCCCACTGTGACCTTAGTTTACATTTTAAAACTTTGTTTCTATGATCTATTTTCCTCATATAGAAATCTCATACTTTCTATAAATATTGATTTTAGCGATATTTTAATACTTCGCATCATTTGTGTACTTTGTAGAATAATCTTGTAGCATACTAAAACTCTTAATGCCAGTACATTATTATTATTATGAATATTAATAGTATTATTAATCAATTAAAAATAAAGAAATAAATAACCATTATCATTATATTTGAATAAACATTCCCATGTAACTGCAACTGTAGTTACTGGAGGATTGACAGCTCACTACAAAGCCTAAAAGGTTCAAAGTTTGCCACCTGGCAAAACTTAAGACGTGAACATGTAACACAGAAGAATCATTCAAGTTTTGTGGCGGCCTCAGACGTGGATATAGGTGAAAGCCATATCGGTCAGAAAGATTTGATGTCCATCTTAATCATCAACGGATCAAACTCAGTTCACAGACACACGCAAAGTATAATGACCACGTTATGCTCTGAACCACTTGAAGAATAATGAAAAATACACAGAACCAGAACAGCTACAGCCAGAGCAGAGGCCTTTGTTGCGGTTCTGAAATCTCTACCGGAATTTCCAATGGTGAAAGAGGATCAGGCTAGCGGTGGAAATGTCACAACGAGCGTTATCGCCTCCATGATGCTCATCACAAACGTAATTGCGCTGTTTGATGGCCGCGGTGCATGCTACAGCTACATCAGTTGGCAACCCCACGTAGATACGATTTGCTCTTCTACACTCGAACGCGAAAAGAGCACGGGTTATGCTTTAAGCAGCCTTACAGCATTTAACTCGGATGAAACCGCGGCTAAACCGAGATGCCTTACCTGAAAATAATGCGAGTGAGAACCGCTCTCGACACCAGACAACGGGTCTGCGGGCGATTTAGACATTTTCACTTGCACCATCTATTTCAGAGCGCAGAGAGACGAGTGCATGGGCTCTGGAGACGATACTAAAATAATAGAACGATAATAGATACATGTAGAGGAACAGAAAGTGTGTATCCGCACAGGATAACGAGGCTACTGTGGAGATTGGTTGTTGCCTATACATGCAACATCACATGTAACCAGAGTGGTTACATCTCTCTCTCTCTCTCTCTCTCTCTCTCTCTCTCTCTCTCTCTCTCTCTCTCAGTGCTGATTGGGTCTGGTGATGTACCAGCTGGGGAACTCAACTGGTCTTGCTGGTCTTCCTATTAATGCAGTAAAGCTGGTTAACCAAAACACAGCATGTATGTGTATAGCTTCATATATATATAGGCTATAGGCTAATGATCTTTGCAGGTGTTTTTTAGCAGGATAATGGCAGTAGGACTACTGTAGTAACTACGGTAATAATAATAATAATAATAATAATAATAATAATAATAATAATAATAATAATAATAATAATAAATTATCTGTATTATAATGTACTTATAGTAACAGGCCAATAAATGTATCCATAGGAAAAAATATATATATAAATATGATTTGCAAAATGACATAAGGTGGAGGGTGGTATGTTTATGTCCATGACCTAGTGTCTACACTAGAGAGCGACAAAACTCCAGGCAATGTTTAATTTCCTGTCTAACGTTCGTCTCAAGTTAAGCAACGCTATAATCCCTGCTTTAAAAAACACACAGTAGATACAATAACTAAAAATGTGAGGGAATATATACCCAGAATAAGAAGAGCAGGGTGTACTAGAGGACAAAGTGACTTTTCAGTAGTGTCCATAATCACAAGTTACAATGGTACTTGAAAGTTTGTGAACCCTTTGTAATTTTCTATATTTCTGCATAAATATGACCTAAAACGTCATCAGATATTCAAACAAGTCCTACAAGTAGATAAAGAGAACCCAGTTAAACAAATGAAACAAAAATTATACTTGGTCATCTTTTATTTAGGAAAATTATCCAATATTACATTAGTGAGTGGCAAAATTATGTGAACCTCTAGGATTAGCCATTAATTTGAAGGTGAAATTGGAGTCCAGTGTTTTCAATCAATGGGAAGGCAATCAGGTGTGAGTGGGTACCCTGTTTTATTTAAAGAACAGGAATCGATCAAAGTCTGCTCTTCACAACACACGTTTGTGGAAGTGTATCATGGCATGAACAAAGGAGATTTCTGAGGAACTCAGAAAAAAAGTTGTTGATGCTCATCAGGCAGGAAAAGGTCATCTCTAAAGAGTTTGGACTCCATCAATCCACAGTCAGACAGATTGTGTACAAATGGAGGAAATTCAAGACCATTGTTACCCTCCCCAGGAGTGGTCGACCAACAAAGATCACTCCGAGAGCAAGGCGTGTAATAGTTGGCGAGGTCACAAAGGACCCCAGGGTAACTTCTAAGCAACTGGAGGCCTCTCTCACATTGGCTAATGTTAATGTTCATGAGTCAACCATCAGAAGGACAGTGAACAACAATGGTGTGCATGGCAGGGTTACAAGGAAAAAGCCACTGCTCTCCAAAAGGAACATTGCTGCTCGTCACGTGGACAAGCCAGAAAGCTATTGGAAGAATGTTTTGTGGACGGATGAGACCAAAATAGAACTTTTTGGTTTAAAAGTAAAAGTTTTATGTTTGGAGAAAGGAAAACACTGCATTCTAGCATAAAAACCTTATCCTATCTGTGAAACATGGTGGTGGCAGTAAATTTACAGCATTTAGCAGACATTTACATTTACAGCATTTAGCAGACGCTCTTATCCAGAGCGACTTACAATTGATACAGTCTTACAATTCAAGCAATTGTGGGTTAAGGGCCTTGCTCAAGGACCCAACAGTGGCAGCTTGACAGAGGTGGGATTTGAACCCTGGACCTTTTGGTCCATAGTCCAGTATCTTAACTGCTAGGCTACCACAGTCCATGGTTTGGACCTGTTTTGCTGCATCTGGGCCAGGATGGCTTGCCATCATTGTGATGGAACAATGAATTACAGTATATCAGAGAATTTTAAAGGAAAATGTCAGGACATCTGTCCATGAACTGAATCTCAAGAGAAGGTGGGTCATGCAGCAAGACAATGACCCTAAGCACACAAGTCATTCTACCAAAGAATCTTTAAAGAAGAATAAAGTTCATGTTTTGGAATGGCCAAGTCAAAGTCCTGACCTCAATCCAATCGAAATGATGTGGAAGGACCTGAAGAGAGCAGTTAATGTGAGGAAACCCACCAACATCCCAGAGTTGAAGCTGTTCTGTATGGAGGAATGGGCTAAAATTCCTCCAAGCCGGTGTGCAGGACTGATCAACAGTTACAGGAAACGTTTAGCTGCAGTTATTGCTGCACAGGGGGGTCACACCAGATACTGACAGCAAAGGTTCACATACTTTTTGCCACTCACTAATATGTAATATTGGATCATTTTCCTCAATAAATAAATGACCAAGTATAATATTTTTGTCTCATTTGTTTAACTGGCTTCTCTTTATCTACTTTTAGGACTTGTGTGAAAATCTGATGATGTTTTAGGTCATATTTATGCAGAAAACATAAATTCCAAAGGGTTCACAAACTTTCAAGCACCACTGTAAACATAAATTCCCCGGTGCTCTGAACAAGTTGTAAGACCATGCATGTTCCATACTGGTCCTAGTTGGTTTATTTTGGTTATTGTTGGACTAGTGATGGTTAGCTGGTGAACTCGGAAGTTCTTTTTAGTCTTTTGTGGTAAATTTGGTTGAACAGCATTTCAGTGTCCAAAACACAACATCCTGGTTGTTACTTGTTTTTTGAGCAGGGGTGTGAATGCAGATGTAGGGTTTTGCATCTAGCCCCGTTTTAGGGGTACTCATGTACCCCTAAATTGAGTCCTAGCACCCCTAAAAATAGTAAAAGATCATTTTTTTGTTGTTTTTTTTTATTGAAGTTTTGTATCTGATGAGCTAGAAAATGTTAAAACCATAGATAGTATACGGTTTAAATATAATTTTTTAACATAAAAAATACAGCTTCCCCCATGCCTCGCAAATGGAAAGAAAACAAAAGATGACTTTGTTGCTCAATAGGTCAGCATTAAAGGAAGTTTTAATTTAAAAACAGGATGGGGGTGGTCTCACTGGGTGCTCAGCACTCCTAAAGCTCTGATCCTAGAATCTCCCCTGGGGTTGGGTATTCATTTATTTAACGTCAGATCAGCATCAATGGCTATTCATGACAGGAGCAAGGATATTATATTACCAGTCAAATACACTCACACTGGGGCGATATAAAGCAACCAATTAACCAATACATGACATTGGAATATCGGAGGAAACCAGAGTACCTGGAGAAAACCCACAGAAATATAGTGAGGACATGCTAACTTCACACAGGCTTCCAAGCTTAAGACTGAGTCAGTGTCTCTGAAGCTGTGTGGCACCAGTGCCTTCTGATTGTAGCTGTATGAAGTATTTTAAGCACTTTCAGTACCTTATGATTAAGAGTTTTAAATTGAACTAGTAATTTCAGATTGGTGTTTTGGACAGAGAAATGCAGTCCTCAAAGTATTATGACAATAAGCACAAAAATATTCGTAAGAGGATATAATCTAACTTGTCTCTTTAGATAACACTAATAGTAATTGAGTGATGGCCCAGTTCTGTGCCACACATGCCATTCTCATCGGACCCATACCTCTGTGGAATAATGCCGTTGACTTCAACCAAATCTGTCTGCTTGTATACAGCCAGAACTGCACCCATTGTGAAAATCCAAAAAATGCAAATACTATACTAATATTAGCTATGGTACATTATATGTGGGCCACATGTCGCTCAGATTCGAAATGCTGTGATGAACCTTTAATGTTGCTTGGCAACAGCAGGACCAAATTGGCCCGCAATACATTCGCCATTGCCATAACTTATCCATAAGTGCCTAAACTGTTACCCAGAACTGTCTGCTATCTGGGTATACAGTGGAAGCCAAATGTCTGAGATTACTAAAGAAAATGTTTCTATTTCACATGTTTCTCAAATCTAATAAAATGTTTTTAATTACACATCTAATCAGCATAACAATGTTAGTAAAACTTCGTAATTTATTAGTATTTGAAACTACAGAAAAGCAAGTAATCACATTTGGGGTAACTGACCGTGTCAGATACTGTGCACAAAAGGTCAGATAACCTGTACAGAATCACACAACACCCTGATATGTGAGAAGTACCACTCCATTCTTCAGACACATTCTATATCCTCTGGTTTGGATTCGTATTGCAGCAGGATAATGAACCAAAACACACCTAAAAAGTTTTGCAACAACTACTTGAAAAAGAAAGAAATTCAAGGAATCCTGGCTGTCATGGACTTTTCTCCACCGTCACCTGACCTAAACCCCATCAAGCCATCATGGGGGCACTTGAGGACAGAGAAAGCCAAGTATAGTAGCACCTCTGTTCTCGACCACCTCAGAACTTGTCAAATTCAGTTCGCGATGCATTTTGACCAGAAAAATTTGTCTCGGTTCTCATCGTTTGCTCAGTGCTTAAACTTGTATGAGTTGAGCTGTGCGACTTTCCGCCGAAACTCAATTCATGATTCACGATTCAGTACACAGCAATTCAGTGGTTCAGATTCTTAATAGCCGGTGCTCAGTGAAGATCTCAGCTATTTCTCAGTAAGGGTCTATTTTCATTGTGTTTTTTTATATTTACTGTACTGCTTTCTTAGTGCAAATAAGTATCCATGGGTCCTAAAAAGAGTTCTAAAAATTGACTGCAAACCAAAAACGTAACAGGAACTTAATACTCCAGAACACAGGTTGCAGTTTGCATTAGCAGCTATGCTAGCGCCAAGTTCACCAATAAAATAAATGTTTTTACTTTTCACTTTGAATCCATTACTCACTAAATTACATGATATTTTTCAACACTTTATTATAAAGCTTTGTGTTAATGATGTTGGCCAATTGTAGGTTAATGGTTAAAGTGTTTTATACATTAACTTACTTATCATTACTTATCATAGGCTCTACTATGATACTACTTCCCCCAAGGGGCGTTCCCGGTGTCTTTATGCATTTCACGACTCAATGGTTCAGTTTTGGGGGGGTTTATGTGTGTCTGTGTGGCTTACTTTATGTATGTGTCTCGTTGTTTTTAATACAATTGCTTAGTGTGTTTTTAGTGTGTTTATTTATGCATGGTAGTTAGCATAATGTGTGTGTTTTCAGTTCATTCAGTGAATTACAGTAGTGGTGTAAATGTATGACCTGAGTCAAGTCAAGTCAAGTCAGATTTATTTATATAGCACTTTTTACAATGGAGCATTGTCTCAAAGCAACGTTGCAATTTTAGATTATCTTCTAATATCTACGTCCAATCCCAAATTGAGCAAGCCTAGGGCGACAGTGGCAAGGAAAAACTCCCTAAGCGTTATGAGGAAAAAACCTTGGGAGGACTCAAAAAGGGACCCAACCTCCTTGGGTGTCGTAGATGATAAATGTATGAATGAAACTAATTTATCTAAACAAATAAGTCTTATAGTGATAGTTCAAATAAAATAATGTAAAATATGTATATTGGCATTATGTAGTCTGATACACAGAGTCACTCTAGGATCTTGAGTCTAAGCAGGAAAGTCCTTGGCGGCACTTAGTCCCCAGCCAACCGAAGGAGGAAGACAGTTACTGCACTCTGGTGTGGCCAAGGTATGATGGAGCCGGAGCTGATGACGGAAACAACTTGAGTGAAGCTGAAGCAGATGAACTTCTTCATTTGTGGGACTGGAACTGGTACAGGAACACAAGCTCATAGAGAAAACAGAAAATGTAATGAGTTATTGATAATGAGCACAAAGTCTATTAACGATCTCTGATGCCACGTGAAGCGTGAGACTCCGGCAGCATTAGCTATAGCAGCATAGCTAGAAAGAGGAGAACCAGAAGGTAACACAGCCCAGAGGGATCACATGAGACATCAGCAACCCCACGGGGGGGCAAGAAGACAGCGACCCAACGTCCCAGACCACCACAAACCTTTTGTCTTTGAACCCCCTGACATGCCCTTAGTCTAACGCAAGGCTGCACAAGTCAAGATCAACAGGACCTGAGGGAGTTGAGCTGTGACTCAGCAGCTTTACCTTTCACACTGACTGGTATGTAGCCAGTGGCATATAGCTGGTAATTTGGTATATGTTATAAAGGCTGTGAATATTGAAAAGTGCACTCTGAGCAAATTTGTCATGCATGAAGCCTCTTCTTCCACACTGATGCTACACTATTTCGCCAGATTATTATATCTCTAACAATGTATTCATACAAAAGTACTTTTTCAAACCCCAGACTGAATCATTTCCAGATTTATCTGAAACAAGAATCCAGCCAGGATTCGTAATTCATTTTTACAGAACCCTAAATGCACTGATGGACTTGATCTGCTATTAGGGGTCATGCTTTGGCCCCTAGAGGCCAGTGTTGACCCTACATGACGGCGTGAGCACCCTCAGTGCGATCACATTGAAACGCAATATATATATGATATATATATATATAGATACAGTGCCTTACAAAAGTATTCGGCCCCCTTGAACTTTTCAACCTTTTGCCACATTTCAGGCTTCAAACATAAAGATATGAAATTGTAATTTTTTGTTAAGAATCAACAACAAGTGGGACACAATCGTGAAGTGGAACAAAATTTATTGGATATTTGAAACCTTTTTTAGAAATAAAAAACTGAAAAGTGGGGCGTGCAAAATTATTCGGCCCCTTTGCTTTCAGTGCAGCAAACTCTCTCCAGAAGTTCAGTGAGGATCTCTGAATGATCCAATGTTGACCTAAATGACTGATGGTGATAAATAGAATCCACCTGTGTGTAATGAAGTCTCCGTATAAATGCACATGCTCTGTGATAGTCTCAGAGTTCTGTTTAAAGCGCAGAGAGCATCGTGAAAACCAAGGAACACACCAGGCAGGTCTGAGATACTGTTGTGGAGAAGTTTAAAGCCGTTATTTGGATACAAAAAGATTTCCCAAGCTTTAAACATCTCAAGGAGCACTGTGCAAGCGATCATATTGAAATGGAAGGGTATCAGACCACTGCAAATCTACCAAGGACCCGGCCGTCCCTCTAAACCTTCAGCTCAAACAAGGAGAAGACTCCCTGATCAGAGATGCATCCAAGAGGCCCATGAACACTCTGGATGAACTGCAGAGATCTTCTACAGATGAGGTGGGAGACTCTGTCCATAGGACAACAATCAGTCGTACACTGCACAAATCTGGTTCTTTTATGGAAGAGTGGCAAGAAGAAAGCCATTTCTCAAAGATATCCATAAAAAGTTTCCCATAAGCCACCTGGGAGACACACCAAACATGTGGAAGAAGGTGCTCTGGTCAGACGAACTTTTGGCCACAATGCAACGTGTTATTGTTTGGCCGTAAAAGCACACCACAGCTCATCACCCTGAACCAACCATCCCCAATGTCAGACATGGCGGTGGCAGCATCATGGTTTGGGCCTGCTTTCTTCAGCAGAGACAGGGAAGAGGGTTAAAATTTGATTGATGGAAGATGGATGGAGCCAAAATACAGGACCATTCTGGAAGAAAAAAACCTGTTGGAGTCTGCAAAAAGACCTGAGACTGGGGTGGAGATTTATCTTCTAACAAGACAATGATCCAAAAACATAAAGCAAAATCTACAATGGAATGGTTCACAAATAAAAGTATCCAGGTGTTAGAATGGCAAAGTCAAAGTCCAGACCTGAATCCAATCGAGAATCTGTTGAAAGAGCTGAAAACTGCTGTTCACAAACGCTCTCCATCCAACCTCACTGAGCTCCAGCTGTTTTGCAAGGAAGAATGGGCAAAAATTTCATTCTCTCGATGTGCAAAACTGATAGAGACATACCCCAAGCGACTTGCAGCTGTAATCGCTGCAAAAGATGGCGCTACAAAGTATTAACGTAAGGGGGCCGAATAATTTTGCATGCCCCACTTTTCAGTTTTTTATTTCTAAAAAAGGTTTAAAATATCCAATAAATTTTGTTCCACTTCACGATTGTGTCCCACTTGTTGTTGATTCTTCACAAAAAATTACAATTTCATATCTTTATGTTTGAAGCCTGAAATGTGGCAAAAGGTTGAAAAGTTCAAGGGGGCCGAATACTTTTGCAAAGCACTGTATAGATATATATGATAGTCTACCTCAATATATGATATTTGAAACTCAAACTACACTCAAACTCCTTCTAATGAACAGCACAAACTGCATGTAAAATCTACTTTGAATTCACTGAAACAGAGCTAAGACATGCTGGACAATTCTGGACACATAGAGTGGGTATGTTTTGCACAGAAGAAAACATCTCGCTGTTTATTGCACAGTGTGCTTTTGCATTAATGGAGTTGCATTATATAGGTGATCACTGATTTACGATGCGGTTATGTATCATGAACCGAGGAGTTTAATATAGCCTATACTGTATATATCATGGTGGAGCTAGAGCCTACCTTGGTTTGTTTGTGTTTTTTTTATTTAACATCACTAGCAGCATCAGTGGCCATTTCAGAGACACACGGTTACATCAAGTCTAATCATATATAAACACTCAAGTCGATGCCAATTAATCAATTAACCAAACACACATCTTAGGCCAGAGCCTACCTTATATACAGTGGTGCTTGAAAGTTTGTAAATCCTTTAGAATTTTTTATATTTCTGCATAAATATGAACTAAAACATCATCAGATTTTCACAGAAGTCCTAAAAATACATAAACAGAACCCAGTTAAACAAATGAGACAAAATATTATACTTGGTCATTTATTTATTGAGGAAAATGATCCACTATTACATATTAGTGGGTGGCAAGAGTATGTGAACCTTTGCTTTCAGTATCTGGTGTGACCCCCCTGTGCAGCAATAACTGCAACTAAACGTTTCCTGTAACTGTTGATCAGTCCTGCACACTGGCTTGGAGGAATTTTATCCCATTCCTCCGTACAGAACAGCTTCAGCTCTGGGATGTTGGTGGGTTTCCTCACATTAGCTGCTCACTTCAGGTCCTTCCACAACATTTTGATTGGATTAAGGTCAGGACTTTGACTTGGCCATTCCAAAACATTAACTTTATTCTTCTTTAACCATTCTTTGGTAGAATGACTTGTGTGCTTAGGGTCGTTGTCTTGCTGTATGACCCACCTTCTCTTGAGATTCAGTTTATGGACAGATGTCCTGACATTTTCCTTTAGAATTCTCTGATATCATTCAGAATTCATTATTCCATCAATGATGGCAAGTCATCCTGACCCAGATGCAGAAAAACAGGCCCAAACCATGATACTACCACCACCATGTTTCACAGATAAGGTTCATTAAGGTTATGCTGGAAAGCAGTGTTTTCCTTTCTCCAAACATAACTCTTTTCTTTTAAACCAAACAGTTCTATTTTGGTCTCATCCATCCACAAAACATTCTTCCAGTAGCCTTCTGGCTTGTCTACATGATCTTTAGCAAACTGTAGATGAGCAGCAATGTTCTTTTTGGAGAACAGTGGCTTTCTCCTTGCAACCCTGCCATGCAAACCATTGTTGTTCAGTGTTCTTCTGATGGTGCACTCATGAACATTAACATTAGCCAATGTGAGAGAGGCCTTCAGTTGCTTAGAAGTTACCCTGGGGTCCTTTGTGACCTCACCAACTATCACATGCCTTGCTATCGGAGTGATCTTTGTTGGTCGACCACTCCTGGGGAGGGTAACAATGGTCTTGAATTTCCTCCATTTGTACACAATCTGTCTGACTGTGGATTGGTGGAGTCCAAACTCTTTAGAGATAGTTTTGTAACCTTTTCCAGTCTGATGAGCATCAACAATTCTTTTTCTGAGGTCCCCAGAAATCTCCTTTGTTTGTGCCATGATACACTTCCTCAAACATGTGTTGTGAAGAGCAGACTGTGATCGATTCCTGTTCTTTAAATAAAACAGGGTGCCCACTCACACCTGATTGTCATCCCACTGATTGAAAACACCTGACTCTAATTTCATCTTTAAATTAACTGCTAATCCTAGAGGTTCACATACTTTTGCCACTCACTAATATGTAAAATTGGATCATTTTAATACATAAATGACCAAGTATAATATTTTTGTGTCATTTGTTCAATTGGGTTCTCTTTATGTACTTTTTGGACTTGTGTGAAAATCTGCTGACGTTTTAGGTCAAATTTATGCAAAAATATAGAAAATTCTAAAGAGTTCACAAACTTTCAAGCACAACTGTGTATATGTATCTATATATATATATATATATATATATATATATATATATATATATATATATATATATATAAAGTATTAGTCAGCCATTGATTGTGCAAGTTCCCCTACATAGAAAGATGAGAGAGGTCTGTAATTTTCACTATAGGTACACTTCAACTGTGAGAGACAAAAGGGGGAAAAAATCAAGGAAATTACATTGTAGGATTTTTAAAGAATTTAATTGTAAATCATGGTGAAAACTAAGTATTTGACCACCCACAAACAAGCAAGATTTCTTCTTCTTTAAGAAGCTCTTCTGTCCTCCACGCATTACCTGTATTAATGGCACCTGTTTGACCTCATCTGTATAAAAGACACCTGTCCACAGCCTCAAACAGTCAGACTCCAAACTCAACCATGGCCAAGACCAAAGAGCTGTTGAAGGACACCAGGAAGTAAACTGTAGATCTGCATCAGGCTGGGAAGAGTGACTCTACAATAGGCAAGCAGGTTGGTGTGAATAAATCAACTGTGGGAGCAATTGTAAGACATACAAGACCATTGATAATCTCCCTCAATCTGGGGCCCCACGCAAGATCTCATCTCGTGGGGTCAAAATAATCATGAGAACGGTGAGCAAAAATCCCAGAACTACACAGAGGAACCTGATGAATGACCTGCAGAGAGCTGGGACCAAAGTAACTACCATTAGTAACACATTACGCCGAGAGGGACTCAGATCCTGCAGTCCCCCTGCTTAAGCTAGTACATGTCCAGGCCCGTCTGAAGTTTGCCAGAGAATATCATGTGGTCAGATGAAACCAAAGCAGAACCTTTTTGTAAAAACTCAATTCGTCGTGTTTGGAGGAAGAAGAATGCTGAGTTGCATCTCAAGAATAATAGAAGAGTAATAATAACTCTTTTTTTATGTTTAGACAAGAGAGATGTGTATGCAACGCTGGATCCATTCTAAAATGGGGAAATGAGAATAGAAAAATGGTAGCTATTGAAGCTAGGAGTAACTAGGGGCTTCAGAACTATTTCTTCTGCACTCTGCTTCTTCTATACTATTCCTGTAAGTTTGTCTTTTAAATAGAAGCTGTAGGAATTTGCACAACTTTGTTACATTTTCATATCAAGTCAATTTTTCTTATGTCAAGTTGGCCCATCAGCAGGTAAGTTGTAACCGCACAGTAGATTTTGCAACAAATGAAAATGGTCAATTCATTGTTGGATTATTTTTGTTTGAAGGTTGTAGCGAGTTGTTTATGCGACACTGGATCCACCATGCTGTGATGGTGAAGAGTATAGTGATAAACTGTTCCAGTGCCACTTACTCAACAAACTTCTTCAGTTTGCTGGAGTCACCATGTGCAGGAGTCCAGCAGACACTTTGTGAATGTGACAGGTCGACCTTCCTATAAGCAAAAATATTATCAGAGTCATCACCTCATGATAATGAACTCATCTTGAATGGTCTATAAAAGGCCTCAGACTATGTCATATGCTTCCTTTTTTCCATTCTTGTTGATTGCTGGAAAGTGATTACAATATTACATATTACAAATAACAATTGGATTTTCCAGGATTTGCATTTTCATGTTACATCTCCAACTATTAATGAATGAACAATGCATTAGAGGAATCACTACAAATCACAAGATGGTAAGGGTGGAAAGTAGAGGAAAACTGTTGCACTAGTTTGCAATTGGAATAAGACTCTGATGGTTGCGGGCTGCAATTCTAACAGTTGCACAGTTGCTACTGGACCTCAGTGCAACTTTAATTTTAACTTTCCCATACATTGGTTTATTTAATATCAATATTAACAGACACATTGATTTTCTATTTTTTACTATAAAAGAACAAAAAATAATTTCTATGTAAAAGCATTATGAAACGCATTGACTCACTCAGTCCCTCATTACCCCACATAATCTCTCTCTCATACACACTTATTGAATTAAATACTTTCATATGAGAATGTTATGAGACAGCACATCATATGTCCTGTTGTATTTACAGCACAAGCAGGGAACTGAAATGCACATTAACTCTAGTGTGAAAGTATGCAGTTTGTTTCTCTGCTTGTTTCTCCCCTTGTTACTCTGCATTGCAAAGATGCATTATTTCTTACTCTGTTTCATTCTTCCCCCATAGCGCATGTGTTTCATAAACCTCTGTGTTTAATAAAACATTCTGCCCCACAGGTTGTAGATTGGCATTGGTGGTGAGGTCTTACTTGGAAATAACAGAAAAGAAGATATTATCAATAAAAAGGTTGCAGATTTGGCATACATGCCTGAATGAAAAGCTACATCTAATAGGAACAGGAAAACTGTGACCATTGTTTCAAAGCAGAGACAAAGAGCAAGATTATATAGAAGTTTGTATGTGCAAATAAAAAATACAAATCGCAACTCCAAATTAAACAGCATGGTAAACGCAAAAAATAAAGCAGCGTGTCTCACACTTACTTTGACTTTTCTTTCATTTTCAAAAGCACAAACGCAGGATTTTGGTGAGCCAGGGCCTTGGAAGTACAAGACAGGAGCCAACCTTAAACAGTGAATCAATTCATTGCAGGGCACCATCACACACAACCAGAATGCTATGACAGCAACCCAGACCGGAGTGGAGTTTCTCCTCCAGTGCTCCTTGTGCCAGCCAGCCATCCATGGGTGTATGAGTGGGAGAGCCCTTACTTGGGTCACAGCTGTTTGGTGGGGCTCAGCAGGAGGAGGCCAGATCCTACTCTCACTTCCCCTCAGCATTCAAAATTACCTTCATGCATCCCAGCTAGGGCAAAACCACAGGTGATCTGTTACTAATCTTAGCTCAAGGCTGTCGATCAGTGGCTGAGTACACTCTGGCCTGCTGTGACTTGGATCTTTCCTTGAACTGATTTTGATGGCCATCTGCCTGGATTACAACGTTTGCTCATCCATGTTCAGTGCACCCCCTTGTAGGTCATCGAATGTGGCTGGATTATTATTTTTAATATAATTTCAGTTAGTCAACTCTCTGTAGTTGTAGAGACCTTTAAGCTCAGTCTTTTTGTACCGTCTGCTTTTTGCTCTCATCGTATTGCCTGGCCTGAGTGCTCATCTCCTTGGAGAAGTTGCACTTTGCAACTTCTTGCCAGAAAGTTCCTGAATAGCCTTGTTGACCATTTTTTCCAAGTTACTGTCTGCTTGCCTGCTATTCCCTACCTGTTACAGCATTACGGGCTGCCGAAGGATATCCTCACTGATTGGGGGCCTCAGCTCACGCCTGCCATTTGGCAGGCCTTCATGGATGAACTGGCAGTCAACATCAGCCATACATCTACTGTAGTTACCAGTCATAGTTTAATGGATAGTGCAAGAGGATGAATCATTCATTCTTTAATTTTCCTTTCTGCTTAATTCTGGTCAGGGTCACAGGAAAGCCAATACCTAACCAGTGGCTTAGAGCGCAACACAGGAACAACCGTAGACAGGGTGCCAATCTCTCGTAGAGCGCATACACTCACACACTCACAAACACTTTCACAAACTAAGGGCACTTTAGAACCCCATTTAGGCTAACACACCTGTCTTTGGAATGTGGGTAGAAACTGGAGTATCTGGAGTAAACCCACGCAGACAAGGGGAGGACATGCAAGCTCCTCACAGGTGGAGTCTGAGAGGATGAATCAAAAACTCAATCATCAGGATATTAATCAACAGGAATGGTTTTGTTTTCTAGCCTGTTGAGGACCCAGGTCTGACCTCATATCAATGGTTACCTGCCACCATTTGGAATCCCTCCATCAAAGAGTGATTTAATCAAAGTGAGGAGTTCTGGTCACAAGGCCACCAACAAATAGAATGAGTTATTCAAAGACACACATGTCTGGTGGACCATCTGTTATGAGAAACAATACTATGCACCTGGAAATGCAGTCTGGCTTTCCACCCGTGATATGCCCAATGCACATATCTAATGTAAGCTTCCTCCCTGGTACATCATCAAACAAATTAATGAGGTAACCTACAAACTCCAATTTCCACCAATATTAGGTATTGCTCCTTCATTCCCTGTATCACTGCAAAACATCCTATGTCCCAGGTCTGTTGTACTCAGCACACCAACAATCCTCCTTTTCACATCATTGACAGAGGCCCAACATACTCAGTGAAGCAGCTGGAAACAGTCTGATCAACACCTCCAAGTTTGAGGCCATGGTTATCTCACAGAAAAAGATGGCATACTCCCTTCAGAACCTATGCTAATTGAAGGAGTTCAGATATCTTGGGGTCTTGCTCATGAGTGAATAGAAGAGGGATGGTGAGATCAACCATAGGTTGAGTGTACCAGACTACAGTGGTAAAGAGGGAGCTCAGTCATAAAGGGAAGCTCTCAATTTACCGGTTGATCTATGTCCCCATGCTCACCTATGGTCATGAATTCTGGGTAATGACTGACAGACCAAGATCATGGATACAAGTGGCCAACCTTTCTGCGGAAGGCTGCTGGGAATACTGTCCATGATTGGGTGAGGAGCTCGGCAATCCGACAGGAGCTTGGAGTAGACCCACTGCTCCTCTGCGTTCAGAAGATCCAGTTGAGGTGGTTCGGACATCGGATAAGGATGCCTCCCACTGGAGGCCCCGAGGAAGACCCAGCTCTCTCTGGAGGCATTATATCTTCCAGCTGGCCTGGGAGCGGTTAGGGATCCCCCAGGAGGAGAGCGAGAGGTTGCGAGGGACAGAGATGCCTGGGCGTCTTTGCGTTCCCTTCTGCCACCACAACTGTGCAATGGAAAAGCAGAAAACGACAACGATGATGATGATGATGATGTCTCTCCTCAATATTCACTCTTCTTTTCCTTTCAAGGTCCTTCATTGTAGGTATACACACATGGACAAAATTGTTGGTACCCCTCAGTTAATGAAAGAAAAACCCACAATGGTAACAGAAATAACTTTCTGTTCAAATCTGACAAAAGTATCTATCTGACTAAAGTAATAATAAATACAACGTCTATGAAAATTAACAAATGAAAGTCAGACATTGCTTTTCAACCATGCTTCAACAGAATTATTTAAAAAAATAAACTCATGAAACAGGCCTGGACAGAAATGATGGTACCGGTAACTTAATATTTTGTTGCACAACCTTTTGAGGCAATCACTGCAATCAAACGAATCCTGTATCTGTCAATGAGACTTCCGCACCTCTATTTTGGCCCACTCCTCATGAGCAAACTGCTCCAGCTGCCTCAGGTTTGAAGGGTGCCTTTTCCAGACGGCATGTTTCAGCTCCTCCCAAAGATGCTCAATAGGATTTAGGTCAAGGCTCATAGAAGGTCACTTCAGAATAGTCCAGTGTTTTCCTCTTAGCCATTCTTGGGTGTTTTTAGATGTGTGTTTTGGGTCATTATCCTGTTGCAAGACCCATGACCTGCGACTGACCTGACCAAGCTTTCTGACACTGGGCAGCACATTTCTCTCTAGAATTCCTTGATAGTCTTGATACTTCATTGTACCCTGCACAGATTTAAGACACCCTGTGCCAGATGCAGCAAAGCAGCCCCGGAACATAACAGAGCCTCCTCCATGTTCCACAGTAGGGACAGTGTTCTTTTCTTGATATGCTTCATTTTTCCATCTGTGAACATAGAGCTGATGTGCCTTGCCAAAAAGTTCCATTTTTGTCTCATCTTTCCATAGGACATTCTCCCAGAAGCTTTGTGGCTTGTCAACATGTAGTTTGGCAAATTCCAGTCTGGCTTGTTTATGTTTTGTTTACCATTCGTATTATCCGTCTCTTTGATTTGTCATCAATTTTCCTCCTGCGTCCACGTCCAGGGAGGTTGGCTACAGTCCCATGGGTCTTAAATTTCTGAATAATATATGCAACTGTAGTCACAGGAACATCAAGCTGCTTGGAGATGGTCTTATAACCTTTACATGCTTGTCTATAATTTTCCTTCTAATGTCCTGAGACAACTCTTTCCTTTGCTTCCTCTGGTTCATGTTGAGTGTGGTACACACCTTGTCACAAACAGCACAGTGACTACCGGAAGCCCTATATATAGGCCTGACTGATTACAAGATTGTAGACACCTGTGATGCTAATTAGTGAATACACCTTGATTTAACAAGTCCCTTTGGTCACATTTTTCAAGGGGTACCACCATTTCTGTCCAGGCCTGTTTCATGAGTTTATTTTTTTAAATAATTCTGTTGAAGCATGGTTGAAAAGCAATGTCTGACTTTCATTTGTTCATTTTCATAGACTTTGTATTTATTATTACTTTTGTCGGATTAAAGTTATTTCTGTTACCATTGTGGTTTTTTCTTTCATTAACTGAGAGGTACCATTAACTGAGAGGTGGACTTGCTGGTGTGTTTTGGATCATTGCCCTGCTGCAGAACCCAAGTTTGATTCAGCTTGAGGTCACGAACAGATGGCCAGACATTCTCCTTCAGGATTTTTTGGTAGACAGCAGAATTCATAGTTCCATTTATCACAGCAAGTCTTCCAGGTCCTGAAGCAGCAAAACAGCCCCAGACCATCACACTACCACCACCATATTTTACTGCTGGTATAATGTTCTTTTTCTGAAATGCTGTGTTGCTTTCATGTCAGATGTAAACACACACCTTCCAAAGAGTTCAACTTTTGTCTCGTCAGTCCACAGAAAATTTTCCCAAAAATCTTGGGGATCATCAAGATGTCTTCTGGAAAAAATTGAGATGAGTTTTAAAGTTCTTTTTGCTCAGCAGCGGTTTTTGTCTTGGAACTCTGCCATGCAGGCCATTTTTGCCCCCAGTCTCTTTCTTATGGTGGAGGCATGAACACTGATCTTAACTGAGTCAAGTGTGGCCTACAGTTCTTTGGATGTTGTTGTGGGGGTTCTTTTGTGACTCTTGGTCAATACTGGGAAGGTTCACCACTGTTCCAGTCAAGTCAGCAAGTCAGGATTTATTTATTATAAACGTTTTTACAATGGCGCAGCATTGTCTTCAAAGCAGCTTTTACAAGTTTAGATTATCTCCTAATAACTACGTCCATTCAATCTCAAATTGAGCAGGCTAGGGCGACAGTGGCAAGGAAAAAACTCCCTAGTTCTAAGGAAGAAAACCTTGGGAGGGACCCCAAGACTTCAAAAGGGACCCAACCTTCCTTGGGCGGCGTAGATGATAAATCTAAGAGCGAACTAAAGTCATGGAGTTCGAGTTTGAAAAGGTGTGAAGTATGCACATCGATTAAGTGGGCCCAGGTATGATGATAAATCTAAGAGCGAACCTAAGTCATGGAGTCATGGTGAATAAAATGTGAAATTATGCACAGTGAGGAGCTCCACAGATGTACATCATGGTGGGGCGGAACTTCCGGAAAACACAGCTCGGAGGAGAAAAAACAGAAATTAATTCGTTATTGATAAGAGCAGCAAGTCTTCCAGGTTCCTGAAGCAGCCAAAACAGCCCCAGACATCACACACAGTGCCAACCAAATTTTCTGCTGGTTCTAAGTCTTTTTCCCTGAAAAATGCCTGTGTTGCTTTATGTTCAGATGTAAACACACCAACCCTTCCAAAGAGTTCAACTTTTGTCTCGTCAGGTCACAGAAATTTTCCAAAAAATCCTTGGGGATCATTCAAGATGTCTTCTGGAAAAAATTGAGAGAGTTGTAAAGTTATTTTTGCTCAGCAGCGGGTTTTTGTCTTGGAACTCTGCCATTGCAGGCCATTTTGCCCAGTCTCTTTCTTATGGTGGAGGCATGAAACACTGATCTTAACTGAGTCAAGTGTGGCCTAAGTTCTGAATTTAACTAATTAGTGATACACCTTGATTTAAACAAGCCCTTGGTTCACATTTTTCCAAGGGTACCCAACCATTTCTTGTCCAGGCCTGTTCATGAGTTTATTTTTTAAAAAATTCTGTGGGAAGCATGGTTTTGTGAAAAGCAATGTTGATTTCATTTGTTCATTTTCATTAGACTTTGTATTTAATTATTACTTTTGTCGGATTAAAGTTTTTTCTGTTAAACCATTGTGGTTTTTTTCTTTCATTAACTGAGAGGGTAACATTAACTGAGAGGGACTTGCTGGTGGGTTTGGATTCATTGCCTGCTGCAGGAACCCAAGTTTGATTCAGCCTTGAGTCACGAAACAGCTGGCATGACATTCTCCTTCAGGATTTTTGTAGACAGCAGGAATTCATAGTTCCATTTATCACGCAATCTTCCAGGTCATGAAGAGCAAAACAGCCCAGGACAATCACACTACACACCATATTTTTACTGCTGGATATAAGTTCTTTTTCTGAAGTTGCTGTGTTGCTTTCATGTCATAGATGTTGTGTAAACCCACCACCTACACCTTCAAAGAGTTCAACTTTTGTTCTCGTCAGTCCACAGAAAATTTTCCCAAAAAATCTTGGGGGATCATCAAGGATGTCTTCTGGGAAAAAATTTGAGATGAGTTTTAAATTTCTTTTTGTCAGCAGCGGTTTGTCTTGGAACTAGCGCCATGCAGGCCATTTTTGCCCCCAGTCTCTTCTTATGGGGAGGCATGAAACCACTGATATTAACTGAGTCAAGTGGGGCCTACAGTTATTTGGATGTTGTTGTGGGGGTCTTGGTGACTAGTGGGATCAATCTGGGAAGGTTCACCACGTTCCATGTCAAGTCAAGTCAAGCAGATTTATTTATATAGCGCTTTTTTACAAATGGAGCATTGTCTCAAAGCAGCTTTCACAAGTTTAGATTATCTCATAATAACCTAAGCAATCTCAAATTGAGCAAGCCTAGGGCGACAGTGGCAAGGAAAAACTCCCTAGTTCTAGGAAGAAACCTTGGGAGGACCAAGACTCAAAAAGGGACCCAACCTCCTTGGGCGGCGTAGATGATAAATCTAAGAGCGAACTAAAGTCATGGAGTCAAAGTTTGAATAGAATGTGAAGTATTCACATCGACATTAAGTGGCCGGGGTATGATGATAAATCTAAGAGCGAAACTAAAGTCATGGAGTCATGGTCGAATAAAATGTGAATTATGCACAGTGGAGCTCCATCAGATGTACATCATGTGTGGGGCCGGAAACGTCCGGAACACAGATCGGAGAGAAAGAAAACAGAAAATGTAATTAGTTATGATTAAGAGCAAGTGTTTATAACAATCACTGATGCAATGTCAATCACTGATCCAAGTGTAGCATGATGAGCCACGGCAGCATCATTAAGCTTAGCAGCATTAGCTAGAAAGCTAGAAAGAGGAGAAATGGTAGGAAAAACAGCCAAGAGGGATCACATGAGACATTGGCAACCCCACGAGAGCAGAAGACAGCAACCCAACGTCTCTGATCACCATAAGACTCTTTGACTATGAACCCCCAGCTCTGCCCTTATTCTAAGGCAAGGATGCATGAGTCAAGATCACGAGGACCGAAGCCTAGTTCAGCCAGACCGCCCACTCGACACTCCCGGCTAGCGGACAAGGCAGGCAGGCCAGACATGACTCCAGACTCCGGCCCCAGCGACCCAAACCATGCAACCTGGTCTAAATCTAGTCAAAAGCCTGCGTAAATAAGTATGTCTTTAGCCTAGACTTAAAACTTTGGAGGGTGTCTGAATCTCGAACGAAAGTGGGAAGTCTTCACCATTTGTGGATAACGGCTCTCACTGTGGTTCGCTGGAGTCCCAAAGTTTTAGAAGTGGCTTTATAACCCTTTCAAGACTGATAGATCTCAATTACTTTCTTTCTCATTCAGAAATCCCTGAATTTATTTGGATTTCGGCATAATGTGTAGCTTTTAAGGATCTTTTGGTGTACTTCACTGTGTCAGGCAGGTCCTATTTAAGTGATGTCCTGATTGAGAACAGGTGTGGCAATAATCAGGCCTGGGTGTGGCTAGAGACAGTGAACTCAGGTGTGATAAACCATAGTTAAGATATGTTTTCACGGGGGGGGGCAATCACTTTTTCACACAGGGCCATGTAGGTTTGGATTTTTTTCTCCCTTAATAATAAACACTTTCATTTAAAAACTGCATTTTGTGTTTACTCGTGTTGTCTTTGACTAATATTTAAACTGGTTTGATGTTCCAAAACACTGAAGTGTGACAAACATGCAAAGAAATAGGAAATCAGGAAGGGGGCAAACACTTTTTCACACCACTGTATTAATATTACTTGTTTGCTGCACTTCTGTGAACACACTTACAATATGTCTACAAATAATAGATCAAATGCATTTCAAGATTTTCTGTCAGGTCTGTGAGATGGACAATTGCAAATTTGTGATTGTACGTATTGGTATGCATTTTAATTATCTAGTTCCTGAAAATACTTTTAGGGGGAAATTGCATGCAGTACAGTTGTCTATCTTTCCTCTTCTTTTAAGATATAATCTGAATTGTACAATTTAGGCTTGATCTGCTACAGCTATTCAAGTATAAAGCTTGACAGGCTATGTTGTATATAGCTTCTCTGCCTTAGTTTGTATAAAACATATATGGTTTTCTTTATCAAAACACTAGCATTCTAAATAAGAAATATTAATTCATTTATAGTGGCCGTCATTAAAAAATCATAGCAGAACCTGTTTTAAGTGAGATTTACACTGCTTATATCAAACTCACACATACTGTATATGGATCTAATAAGAAAGTGTGATATGATTTTGTAAACCTTGTTGGAGTTTGTGTAAGGTTGCTGTAACAATATACCTTTCTGTTCCTAGATTCCAAGAACTGTTATGACAACAGCATATTAAACTGTTGGTATTATATATGAGGTAAGAACAATTAGTGACAAGTAAACGCTGCAAAACATTATATCATTAAACCCTAATATGCAGAAAATGGAAAATATACCCATTGGGGTCAGCTGGTATTACTGGATGTAGAAACTGGTGTCTGCTTTAGAAAGACATGATGTCTGTGACGAGATACCTGTACAAACATATACATGAACTCATTTAAACAGAAGAAAATAACTGCCACAGGTCAATTTTGTCACAGTTACATAAGAACTTTGCTTTTCAATGTTTGTACCACTGTATGTTGGTATGTCAAAGCATGCATTTATATAAGCATGCATTTTATTTATATAGGGTTAGTGTCTTTTAAGCTTTGTGGAAACTCCACAAGTCATATAGTTTTTGGTCATGCAGAAAATGATACATTGTCTCATTACAGAGCGTTCACTTAACATTCACACTGGCATACTTATCACTGAACCAAAATATGTAAGCAGAAGTCATATCAGTAAAGTCATATACTGATTGGACAGCTGTTATTACATTTTGTGACTGAACTTCCCAAACGTTCATAACTTCTGCAATAATGCTGTGTGCTGGACATGCACATGCACTTAGACTTTTCGCGATGTATAAAGACACCCAGGGGATTTCAGGAGTATGCAGTTGGGGTTTATGTCGACTTATTCTGTTGTTAATAATTCAAAATGTTTGTGTATTTTAGAATGTATGCTTATTAAATAAAATACAATGTGTCAGTAGGACCTGCATTAATTAACAGTAAACATAAGAGGAGGGTTAAGCAGATTCACTAATATTGCTTAACACTGTCAGTGTACATTTCAGAATCATTCATTAATTCACTTTTTTATCCACTTAATCCTGAACATTGGGCTCAAGGGAGAGCTGGTGCCAAGCCGGGACAACCCTAGACAGAGTGCCAATCCAACGTAAGGCACATGCACTCACACACTCATACAAACACACACACTAGGGCCACTTTAGCATAATCAGTTAACCCAAGTAAGTCCATGCCTTTGGACTGTGGGAACCTGAGTACCTGGAGTAAACCCACGCAGGCACAGGGAGGGTATACAGACCCCACACATAAAGGACCCAGACCGTTCCAACTGGGATCGAACCTAGTACCTTCTCATTGTGAGGGGACAGTGCTACCTACCGAGTCACCGTGCCAAAATCTAAAAAGTGTTTTGTACATGGAGCGGCACAGTCACGCAAATGGTTGTCACCTCACAGCTCCAGAGATCCCCATGTGATTCCTGGTCCAGCCTCTGCCTGTGTTGAGTTTGCATGTTCTCACTGCATCCGTGAGGGTCTTCTGCATCCTCAGGTTTCCTTCCACATTCAAAAGACATGCGTTTAGGTCAGTTAGGTCAGTCCCCAGTGTGAGTGCCAAGCTATATGTCCCAAGCCAGGATAAAATGGGAGGGTTTGCAGACCTTAAGTACATCTGGCGTAAAACCAGACCCAGGACTAAAATGCGGATCAGATCCGCTGTGGCGACCCCTAACGGGAGCAGCCTGAAGAAGAAGAAGAAGACGAAGAAGAAGAAGACAAAAGAGTAAGGTAAGTTAGGAAGTGATTTAGGCCACTGGAGGGAAATGGCCTGTGGTTGAATGAAAAGTGGTCTTTAGGTGGCGCACTGACTAGCGCAAACACTGCGAGTGTGTATAGAAAGACAAACTTGCGTGTATGTGTGTGTCAGAGAGAGAGAGAGAGAGAGAGAGAGAGAGAGAGAGAGAGAGAGAGAGAGAGAGAGACTGAAGGTGAAAGCGACTGGAGAGACAAGCAAGACAGAACGCTAGGGTATATGCAGCTCTGCCCATTGTCCTCGTTGTATTCAGATATCGAAAACCCTGAAATCGATTGCAGCAAGGACACCGTAGGATGTTGTTATGCTTCGGCGTCTGCTCAACTGAATTGGCAGCGTTTTCATTCTAAAATGGAGAGATGTGTGGTGAGTCAGAGTCTGGCGATCAGACCTCTAATATCCGTATATAAGCTTCGTTCGGGTACGATTTTTAATTTTGTTGACAGTTGACATTTGCGCGCTGTTGTTGACCAGATGACTTTTTTGGTTATTGGTTCGAATGAAAAGAAATGCGCCTGCTGTGGGTCCATGTTGTGCACAACATGACCCTCGTTTAAGACGGCGTTAGATGGGTTAGTTATGACATGACAACTGTATCTCTGCGCCATAGCACTTCTACACAGTGCCGACTCCGCGCTACCAAACATAACGGTACCGTGACATATGCCTGTAGTTTGCAGTGCCACCGTTGCACATTTCAATGTACCGTAGAGGTCGAGTGTCTATTCTGTGCTAAAGCTCAAGTGCTGTGCTCGGCACCAGGTCCAATATTCATCGCCAATGCAAGCATATAAACGTGAAGTAAGCAGCCAAGCCGTCTGTTATCAATTCGTCGCTTGTGCTCGGCACCAGGTCTTGGAATGTAGCAACCCCACTTAAGAGGAGGCGAGAACTGATGCGCTGGAATGTCACACAGATTATGATTTTAGTTGGAAGTTCAGTTGCTATTTTTAGACTGAACCAGTGCGTTAAGGCCTGTAGTCTGGATGCGTACTTACCGTGGAGGACTGGACCAGTCGGGTGTGACATGCTACGTTGTATAGGCTACTATACAGTGTTACCGTGCAACAGCATGGAAACGGTCAGACACTGTGAGCAGACAATATGGTTCGGATACAGTTAGGCAACGGACTTGCCGCATACTGTAACTGTAATATCACACAAAGACGGGCAAATTCTGTGCACTGAAATGTAGTATCAACATACACACGTCTGCATACACATGCGTACAGACGAGCATCCAGCGTTGTTTAATGCAAGTGACTGGTATACATCGTTAGCCTGACATATAGACCGCCTACATTTGTACAGTGTAAGGTATACATTTATACAAAAATCATTACAGACAGACTGTCGTTTATTGTGAGCCTTGTCTGCTTATCCATGTTAAAAGCCCAAGTCTGCATGGCTTAAGCCTCAATGTTGTTTTAAATAATAGACTGCGGAATTGCGTTTAATCGCGTGTCATTCAAACCAATTGCCCAGGTACATTAATAACGGTTGCCACACGGCTCCTTATCTGTTTGCATTACACAACAGGGACGTGGTAATGCTCTGAAGTAATACAGGCTACACGCACATAGGATGATGCTAAAGTCACGTAGCAGGTCACAAGATCATTCTTCATGGATGCTGTTTTCGTTTGCCATGTGTCTGCTCTGAGATGCTCGTCAATATGTTGTCCATGTGGTGCTTTATTTATATATTTTATATATTTGTAAATTAGCCATCTTTTTGACTTGCCAGTGATGAGGCATAGGCTGGTCTTTCCCTCGGGCTTTTTGAATATACAAGGCCCATAAATCGACAGAGATAGCGAAACACTTTTCCTAAAATACCCCCAAATATACAGTTCCTGACCAAAAAAGGTCACCACCTGGATTTAACTAAGCAAATAGGTAAGAGCCTCCCATCGGATAATTACTGCATTGGTGATTATGTTTCAGCTGGCAACAAGTTATTTAACCATAACTGATGCAGTAGCTTCTCATTTGTTAAGCATCCATGTCGGAAGACACATCCTGTGGTTGTGGAAAAGATGTTAATCTGTTTCAGAAGGGTCAAATTATCGCATGCATTAAGCAGAGAAAACATCTAAAGAGATTGCTGAAACTACTAAAATCGGGTTAAGAACTGTCCAACACATTATTAGAAAGTGGAATGACAGTGGGGAACATCTTCAAGGAAGGAATGTGGTCGGAAATAAATCTTGCAATCACTTAAACATTTGGTGAAATCAAAATAATAGAAAAACACCACTAGAACTCAGGGATATGTTTAATAGTGATAGTAAGAATATTTTCACACAAAGGGAACTCGAGGGATTGGGACTTAACAGTTGTAAGAAAACCACTTGTCAGTGAGGCTAACCGGCAAAAACAGTTTCAATTTGCTGGGGAGCATAAAGATTAGACTCTGTAGAAATGGAAGAAAGTCATGTGGTCTGATAAGTCCAGATTTACCCTGTTCAAGAGTGATGGACACATCAGTGTAAGAAGAGATGTCTAGTGCCTACTGTACAAACCTGTGGGGGCAGTGCTATAATCTGGGGTTGCTGCAGTTGGTCAGGGTAGGTTCAGCAACGTTATGTGCCCAAAGAATGAGTTAATATACCTGAATATATTGAAAGACGAGGTTATTCCATCAATGGATTTGTTCTTCCCTGATGGCAAGGCATATTCCAAGATGACAATGCCAGGATTCATCAGGCTGAAATTGTGAAAGAGTAGTTCAGGGAGCATGAGACATCATTTTCACACATGTCCAGACCTGAACCCAATTGAGAGTCTTTGGGATGTGCTGGACTTTGCGCACTGTTCCAAATCTCCCATCATCAATACAAGACCTCGGGGGGAAAAATGAATGCAACTCTGGACAGAAATAAATGAGACATTGCAGAAGCTTGTAGAAACGATGCCATAGCGAATTTGTGCCATAATCAAAGCTAAAGACGCTCCAACCAAATATTGGAGTGTGTGACCTTTTTTTGGTCAGGCAGTGTATAATGGAAAGCTAAGCAAAATTATGTAATTGACACGCTAGAGAGCTTGGTTCTGAATAAAGTAGGCCCACATGAAGCGCAAATACAGGGCGGCTTGAAAGTTTGTGAATCCTTCAGAATTTTCTATACATCTACATAAATATGACATAAAATAGCATCATTTTGTCACACAAATCCTAAAGTAGATAAAGAGAACTAAACTATACAAATGAGACAAAAACACCCTATTATACTTAGTCATTTATTTGTTGAGGAAATTCCTCAATCTTGTATACATGAGTGGCAAAATATGTGAATCTCTGGAGATGCCTGCCTCTAATTTCACCTTCAAATGAACTAATCCCAATCAGTAACAATCAGCTTTGAGTGGTTGTCTTTGTCTTCAGAAAAAGAGTTGTTGGTGTTCATCAGGATACAAAAGGTTACAAAACAATCTTTAAAGTGTTTGGACCTTACCAATCCACAGTTACACAGATTGTGTAGAAATTCATGACCGCCGTTACCCTCCCAAAAAGTGGTCGACCATCAAAAGTCACTCCAAGAGCAGGATGTGTGATAGTCCATGAGATCACAGAGGAAACCAGTGCAGCTTCTAAACAGCTAAAGGCCTCTCTCAAATTGGCTGATTTTAACATTCATGAGTCCGCCATCGGCTCAGTGGGTAGTACTGATGCCTCACAGAGATAAGGTCCTGGGTTCAGTCCCAGGTGGAGCTGTTTGTGTGTGGAGTCTGCATGTTCGTGTCCATGTGGATTTACTCAGGGTGCTCCAGTTTCCTCTTACAGTCCAAAGACATGCTTTGGGTTAATTGAGTATACTAAATAGGCCCTAGTGTGTGAGTGTGTGTATATGTGTGCAAGTGTGTCTGCCCTGTGATGGATTGGCGCCCTGTCTAGGGTTGTTCCTGCCTTCCGTCCTATGCCGCCAAGTAGGCACCAGCTTTATCACAACTCTGTTGGCTTAATCCATGCAGAATAAGAAAGTGAATGAATGAATTAAATTAAAAGTAACACAAAAGTTTAGCTTGTAGATTGAGGTAATATTGAGTGTAGCTTTGGCATTTATAATTTGACTAACAAAAACCATGCCCATCCATCATATTTTCCTGTCACCACCCCCTTCAAATCAGCCTGTAACAGGGGTTGTTCCAAATCCTGTAATAAGATCTTACTGGCAAATTTTATGCCACAGTTTTTAGTCATGTAAAATAATCTGTTTTGCGTACAGTGACACTACACCACTCCTTCCTATAACACCAGCTCGTCCCAGTTCAGAAATGTGACATGAAGTACCTTCCTGTGTTTTTAGTGCTAAACGGTTTAATATTTGATGTATTAACTGCATGATCCCACGATCCTTGAATTAGGCGATATACTTCTTTACCTGTAATTTGTACTCATTACCATATCAGGAATAAAACTATGGTTTTAAAGGGCATACAAAGGAACTTCTAGTATTCGATTATGTACTGCTTGCTCAAATTACTGTTGATTATTTTAGCATCTGAGCGTTATGCTTTAACAATCTTATGATTGTTGAGCTCATTAACAGCCTTGCCTTACAAAAGATGTGTATTACGGTAAAATACCAAGCTAATAGTTGCACATCTGTTGGTTACATGGCCCTGTTGGGATAGTTATATAGCCCTTAGGCTACAGGTTATATACATTCTGCACTGGTTTACTACAAAGTGCAAATTGTATATATGTAGCTGGTTAACTGATTTTTGTTTTGTTTTGTTTTATTCAACATGTTGAGTTAATTGAGAGTTCTGGTGTGTGCATGGAATGTGTTCCTTCCTGTTGACCATTGGCCCACAATATACTGTCTTCTGAAATCCAGATCATTTTGAAATTGAGTTTTAGTCTCAGTATCAGTTTCATTACTGGTCTTAGTGATTTTTAAGTTTGGGATGTAGTTATTGACTGCTCTTTACTGATTATGAAATATCTTGAACAGTCTTGACTTAAGAACATAACCTTTCATTTGTTTGTCTCAGAATAACATTTAGTCAGTTGGTATTATTCAGTATTATGTCATTTCTCTCTACACATCTACATTTGATGTTTTATTTACCATAAGAAAATGGAAGTGACACTGGTTATTATAAATGACACCATACTGGTTCAGTAATCTGCTGCTGTACAAACTACATTGCACTTCATTGAGAGCTGCTCTTTGGTAACCAGTAAGTAAAATACATAGTGTATAGTCAGCCTGTGGTTTCTGATATCAGACCCTATGTTTTTGGGCAGTGGGTAGCACTGTTGCCTCACAGCTCTGAGATCTCAGGTTTGATCCCGACCCTGGGCTCAGCCTGTGTGGAGTTTGCATGTTCTTCCTGTGTTCATGTGGGTTTTCTCCAGGTACTCTGCTTTCCTTCCACAGTCTGAAGGTGAACTTATGTTTCTAAAGTACCCCTTAATGTGTGAGTATGAGTGTGTGAGTGGATGATGGATTGGTGCCATCGGCAGGCACCGGCTTTTCCCTGTCTAGGATAAGCAGATAAGAAAGTAAATGAATGAATGTTTTTCCTCAGGTCACACATTATCTATTTTTTCTTGTGCACAGATCCAGATATCATGAGGGTACATGTGAGCTAAGTGTCACTTCATTCAACTTGAAACTTCAGATTCCGTGGTCAAGTTAGGAAAAACGACGAGAGCATTTTCTGAAATCCCCTTCAGAACCACTGATATAAATGACTGACGCAGCAAGAGAAGTTAGGGCAGGGGTGCAAAGCAGAACCCACACAGGTAAGTACAACTGTTGCATTACCATCTGCAACATACTCATCCAGTATATAGAGTGCCTTGCATGAATATTCATCCCCCTTGTGCTTTTCCACATTTTGTAATGTTACTACTTATAATAAGGATAATAATAAAAGTAACGGGAACAACAACAACAACAATAATAATAATAATAATAATAATAATAATAATAATAATAATAGAAACAGTTAACAGAGTTGTTTACCACTTGACAAACTGTTTAAATGTAAAAAATATTTATTATGGTTAAACAAAAAGCAGAAATTTGACCATTGCATGAGTATTCTTTTGATAGATGGCCTGTCTTAGCAGAGCCACAGTTGTTCCATATTCTTTCTATTTCTTAATAATGGATTTAAGGGTGCTCTGTGAAATCTTCAAAGTTTTGGATATCTTTTTATAACCACACGCTAATCCCCGGCACCTCTTTTTGGAAAACCTCTGGCGGGTGAATCCTTATGCAAAGCACTGTGATGTGTAGCATTGTAAAATATTTTACAATAATGTTATAGTGTACTGGTGCCAGTATAAATCAGACAGCCATAATTATTTAAAATCTTAGGCAACTACAGTGTAAACACGGTGTATTATACAGTATATTTGTCAAATTACAACTATTAAGCTATATAGGAATAAACACAAAAAGATTAATCAAACCTAAAAACAGAATACAGTGGCACCTCAGGGTTCTCGTACAGGGGTACAGGGTTCTCGACCACCTCGGAACACGTCGAACTTGGTTCTCGTCATTTGTTCGGTACTCACTGCACTTGCTTAAACCTGTATAAATTGAGCAGCGTGGCCCGTTTCAGCTGAAACTCGATTCATGATTCACGATTCGGTACTCAGTGATTCAGTTATTTAGATTCACTATAGCTATCGCGTAGTGAGGATCTCTGCTGTGTTTATTGTGTTTTTCTTTATTTTTACATCTACAGTACTGTATTCTTAGTGCAGATAAGTATCCATGGGTCCTAAAAATGTTAATTATAGGAGAAAACTAAAAGGAAAACATAACCTGAATGCTCCAGAACACATGCTGCATTTAGCTTAGCATCTGTGTATGGTAAACTATACTATGCTAAACTATGCTTTTACTTTTCACTTTTGATCTATTACTCAGTAAATTAGATGGGATTTTTCAAAACTTTATTATAAAATAAGCTTTGTGTTAATGATTTTGGCCAACTGTAGGTTAATGCAAGTGTTGTGAGTGTTAATGTGTAATAGGCTCAGTTATAATACAGTATATACTATATTTTCCAACAAATCTCCAGTTTATGATAAATCTCATCAGTTCATGATAAGTTAAATGTATCATGAACAGATGAGATTTATCATAAACTGGAGATTTGCTGGAACATATCCAATACAATACATGTCCAATACAACTCCATTATTGCATACAATGCCTTATACATTGTGGATTTTCTGGGGGTCTGGAACGGATTCATTCAATATACATTATTCTTTATGGGAAAAATTTGCTCGGTACCCCAATTTACAGTGGGGTAAACAAGTATTTAGTCAGCCACTGATTGTGCAAGTTCTCCTACTTAGAAAGACGAGAGAGGTCTGTAATTTTCATCATAGGTACACTTCAACTATGAGAGACAAAATGAGGAAAAAAAAAATCCAGGAAATCACACTGATTGGTGGAAAACAAGTATTTGGTCACCCACAAACAAGCAAGATTTTCTGGCTCTCACAGACCTGTAACTTCTTCTTTAGGAAGCTCTTCTGTCCTGCACTCGTTACCTGTATTAATGGCACCTGTTTAACCTCGTTATCTGTATATAAGACACCTGTCCACAGCCTCAAACTGTCAGACTCCAAACTCAACCATGACCAAGACCAAAGAGCTGTCGAAGGACACCAGGAAGAAAATTGCAGACCTGCAGCAGTCTGGGAAGAGTGGATCTACAATAGGCAAGCAGGTCGGTGTGAATAAATCAACTGTGGGAGCAATTGTAAGAAAATGGAAGACATACAAGAGCATTGATAATCTTCCTTGATCTGGGTCCCCATGCAAGATCTCATCCCGTAGGGTCACAATGATCATGTGATAAGTGTGCAAAAATCCCAGAACTACACGGAGGGACCTGATGAATGACCTGCAGAGAGCTGCAACCAAAGTAACAAAGGCTACCGTCAGTAACACACTACGCTGAGAGGGACTCAGATCCTGCAGTGCCAGGCGTGTCCCCCTGCAAATACTTATTTTCCACCATAATTTACAATTAAATTCTTTAATTCCTACAATTAATCCAACAATGTGATTTCCTGGATTTTTTTTTCTCATTTTGTCTCTCATAGCTGAAGTGTACCTATGATGAAAATTACAGACCTCTCTCATCTTTCTAAGTAGGAGAACTTACACAATCAGTGGCTGACTAAATACTTTTTTGGCCCACTGTATCATTTCTGGGGTTTTGAAGTTGCTGCCAGTGTTTCCCTCCTCTTCATCTTTCCTTCCTCAGAAGCCAGCAACTAATTTTAAATCATGGAAATATACATCAGAATGATCCTATTTAAAACGTACTTGTTTCCTATTACTGCTGTTAACTGTCTGTCTTCTGTTCATGCTTCAATCCTCATATATAGAATGTCCTGGTTCAATGGCTTCCTAGTGGCCAGAGCAGATGAGCGCAAGACAGCGTGGGGTGAACGCAATGGAAAGAAAAAGGCCAAGCGAGCGGGCGGCTTGTCACTTTGCAGCCCACGCTACATGAGCTGCCTTCGTGACGTGGAAGCTATGGATCCCCCTTCTCAGCCTACCCACCTCCCGATGCACTGGGCTGGGACAGGAAGTGGTGGAGGTGGAGCAGGAGCAGGAAGGAGCTTCGCCACTCGCTGTGGCTGGCAGGAGGACCATTATGGTAAACGAGGAGGCGGCGGGGAAAGTGTTGCCCTCAAGTCGGTGGACCTGGGCTTTGACGATGGTGACTCCAAAAACAAAAAATGTGATGGTTCTGGGTTTGAGTCTCCAGCTGATGCCCCGGCTTCTGCAGCTGAGTGCTGGCAGCGTGTGGCATTGGTATTCCAGTCCAAGAAGTTCCGTTCACGTAAGCTGGAGCGCCTTTACCAGCGATACTTCTTCCGCCTGAATCAGAGCTCACTGACTATGCTAATGGGTGTGCTGGTGCTGGTGTGTGGCGTAATGCTTGCCTTCCATTGTGCACACAGACCGCCTGACCCAGCCTATGCTGCTGTGCTCTCAGTGGCTATGGCACTTTTCCTGGCTCTCATGGTCGTGTGCAACCGTAATGGCTTCCACCAAGATTACATGTGGATAGTGAGTTACCTGGTGATTGGTGTGCTGCTTGTTGTTCAGGCGTTTGGTATTCTAATGGTGGAACCACGCAGTGCTTCAGAGGGCATCTGGTGCTCTGTGTTTTTCATCTATATTATCTACACGCTGCTGCCTGTACGCATGCGTGCTGCCGTGTTTAGTGGAATTGTGCTCCCCTCTGTACATCTGCTTGTCACGTGGAGGATGAATCAGGAGGATAAGTTCCTCTGGAAGCAGGTAGGCTCCTGTTTACTAATATTATCTAAATCTCACACATACATCTTATGAGGTTTTTAATCAAAATATCATATTCTGACCTATATGTCTTATACAAGTTTCTCTTAAAGCTGAAGAGCTCTGTACTGTTGCTTCTGAAATTTGTTTTCCAATTATTTTATTGATATTTGTGTTGTGTCACATATCGGTCATCCTCAGCTTTGTGTACTGTGTTTATTATGGTGTTACCTGTTTGTTAAAGTAGCCTAGTAGCAATAATAAATGCACACTTTGCATAATTTACAATGCATTTGGAGCCAACAAACGGCCATCTCACTTATGCCTTTTAATTATAAACCATTTTGAATATTCTTCATCTTTTTGGATTTGGATATGACTCATACACTAATGTGTACACTTTTACCCACAGAGATGACCACTTATTTACAGAACTGATTGTGTTTGGTTTAGCAAAGAGACTAATATTATTAGCAGGCTATTCAAAAGCTGTGAGCAACGTTTTGAGTATTTTGACTTGCATTTAAGTACGTTTAGTCATTTAGCAGACACATTTTTCCAGAGCAACTTACAAACTGATACAATCTTACAATCAAAGCTATTGTGTGTTAAGGGCCTTGCTCAAGGACCCAGCTGCTCAAGGCTTATCAGGTGGAGGTGAGATTTGAATCCACTGTCCACCACTGTCCATTTAGTGTTTAGTAGTAGCATATGTTAGCACAGAGCTAGCAATATAATTTGACAAAAATTTATCTAGGACCATCAGTTTTAACTTTTAAGTTTTTAACTCCAGATACTTTTAAATTGTTAAATTTCCCTCAGGATTACAAAAGTTCTACTTATCTGTCTGTCTAAAATGGTCAAGTTTTATTGAGGTAGTTATATACACTCACTGAGCACTTTATTAGGAACACCTGTACACCTGCACATGCAATTATTAAATCAACCAATCGTGTGGCAGCAGTGCAGTGCATAAAAATATGCAGATATGGGCCAGGAGCTTCAAATAATGTTTACATCAACCAACAGAAAGGGGTAAAAGGGGATTTCAGTGATTTTGACTGTGGCATGATTGCTGGTGACTGATGGGTTTGATTTGAGTATTTCTTTAACTGCTGATCCCCTGGGATATTCACACAACAGTTTTCTTTACTCAGAATAGTGCAATAAATTAAAAAACATCCACTGAGTGGCAGTTCTGTGGACAGAAACATCTTATTGATGAGAGAGGTCAACAGAGACTGGTTGGAGCTGTCAGAAAGGCTACCGTAACTCAGATAGCCATTTGTACAATTGTGGTGAGCAGAAATAAGTCTCAGAATACACATCATGTTGAACCTTGAGGCAGATGGGCTATAACAGCAGAAGCCCATGTTGGGTTCCAGTTCTGTCAGCCAGGAACAGAAAGCTGTGGCTGCAGTGGGTACAGGATCCAAAACTGACTAAAACTGTACAGTTGAATGCCTTGAAGAACTGAGGCTGTTTTGAGAATAAAGGGAAGCCCTACCCAGTATGAACATAGTGTTTCTAAAAAGTGATCAGTGAGTGTATATTTAAAGTGTGTAATAAGTGTTGCACCAACTCTTGTGCACTTTGGTTTTACGTTAAGTTAATGAATAAAGATGAATATAATGAATATTGAATCATGTTATTGAAGATCATAAATTTGGCTGAAAGTGCTGCAGAATAAACCAAATATTTAAAGTAGCGCTGACTTCACTGTTCCCTCATCTAAACTACATAGAAAGAAACCAAGATAGATGTAATCTATATACTGTATGTAATCTATGTGATAAAATATGAGCTATATATTATTAGCTTATCTCTGTAACATTATACCTGTTCAGATAAACTTAGAACGGGTTGAGAATAAGCTCCGTATTGATCATTTAGCATTAGCTTACATTCTCAGTGGGAGTATACACTGATTTTGTACAACGTCAGGTGTTCAGTGCAAGCTTTGGTCATGCGCTCTGTGTTTGCAGCGTTGTTGTTTTGTGTTGTTGTGCTCTGAGCTAAAACCATGGGGCAGTGTAAAAGTCAGAGACCAGAACCACCCGAATTGGTCCTTCATGAGAATATCCGTATCATGCACAACACTGTCACCAATGCTTCTATGCTCCCACACAAGAACACTTTGTACTTAAGTCTAGCGTGTGCAGAGGGTGTGTGTATATATGCATACATAGTTAAACGTTGGAGTCCATGCTTGAATTCTGCGGAGGGCTTGGCCTACTGTTCATTGAATCACCATCATGGGTTGTGCAACTATTTACTTCCAGTAATAGTTTTAAGGGTTCTGTTGACACTCCGTCATGTCATGCATGTTGTATCTGTAATAGGTAGCACCCCTGGTCTGAGTTACATGATCGCAGACCCAGACCCCAACCCGAGGAGCACTGGAGACTCGTTTGCCTCTGCCAAGGTGGCATGAATATATACGTACATTTACTTATTAATTCTAAATTTGTTCTCCTGGCCTTCATTTACTATGCACATCTGGAAGCTAAATATAGCAAGCAAAGATAGAGACATAGAGATGGGAGAGTTCATTACTGTTTCCTGTTCCATTCAGTCAGGCCATCTCACTGAATAAGATACTCTAGTAGAACAAGTTGTATTGTTTTTAGGCAGAGGGCTGTAAAACCAGTCCAGTGTCTGACCTGTCCCGGTCTCTGATTTTTTTTGTGTTTTTTTTCTTGAGACAAGCTGCCATTTTGTCATGTATTTATTTCATTTATCTGCTCACTTTCCCATTGCACAACTACGAAAACCAACAACTGTGTCTGTTTAATACATCCAACTGAATGGAAACATGTAAATGGATTTTTGTTTGTTAATTCAAAGCATGCCTTGGCATTAGCTATTTGTAGATGGAAACTTGTCTAATAACCAACAGAGTATTACAAAATTGTTTACTGTGCAAGTTTGCATTTTAAACGTTGTGCCATGTCAAATTCAGTTGTAACAAAATAGAGATTTATCCGTCACTAGGAGCACGAAAAGCACAAGCGGGGTTTTTTCTGGAGCATTTGAGACACTATACAAGCAGTCCTAATTTCTCATGCTTTCATGAGGTGATTTCATTTGTAAATATGTTTTGTATGAGTTAACTAGCAACATTAGTGCAAATCCATTGCAGGGCACACACACACACACACACTGGGATACGCTGGAGAGACCAGATGACCTAATGCGTTGTCCTTGTAAAATGGGAGGAAACAGGAGTACCTAGAGAAAACCCAAATGGGAACTATGAGAACAGACAAATGCTACACAGACATAGTCCAGACCAGGAGTTGAACCAGGGATCTCTGGAACTGCGAGTTAACAGCGCTACCCACTTGCACCACCGTGCCTCCCAATCCCTTTGTGTCACATTACATCATTTTAAAAATAATTTTTCTGTGGTAGGACACCTAAGGGAAACCAGGGTGATTGAACAAAGGCCAATATTTACTGCCTCATATCATATGTGCAGTGCTGGCAGTTGTCTGGACACCTAGGTTAGAACTAACGGTAAATAATTTTGTCTTGTGCATTAATCTTTCTCCATACACAAAAACTTTTCCCCTGTTCCTTTTATTTACTGATTGTACTCATTGCATTAGTACTCAAATCACAAGGAGAAAAAAGGTGAGGACTTTTAGTTGTTTGGAGAAAGTCCTTGGAGAAAGTTGTTTTATTAGATAATTAATACAAAAACATGTGCTAAATGACAAGTGTATGTAAAGCAAAGACTGTACATATCTCAGTCTCTGGTACATTATTGGTAACAGCTAAAGTTTTTATGTCATTTAGCAGATGCCCTTATCCAGATCGATTTACTTACAATTGTGGGTTAAGGTCCTTGCTCAATGATCCAACTATGGCAGTGTGGCAGAGGTGGGATTTGAACCCTGGACCTTTTTTTTCCAGAGTATTGTATCTTAACTGCAAGGCTATCACAGGCCTACCATTAAATATTTAACATAATAAAAAAAAAGAGATTTAGTAATGACAGACAGCAATAGGTCACATATGTCACAACTGTATATCTAATTGAGAGACTGTCCAGTCACACATAGTCATTGTTTACAGTGCATTGATTAAATATAGGCGTTCATAATGAAAAGTGGAAATTCAATTTAATGTAGCAGCACTGCAGTAAACTAATACTCTCAAAAAAAGTGAGAACTTTAATCTCTTTTGATTGCGATTATGTTATGGAAATGTTCAGACAATGTTAAAATAATAAAAAAAATGGGACAGGGGCAATTTAGGTCTAGCAATGTTACAAAAATAAAGTAATGATGCGATTTCAAACAGGTAATGTCAACAGGTCATATTGTCATAAGGTGATTATATTATAACAGGTGATAATATTATTAGCAAAATTTGGTACAAAAGCAGTTTCCACAAAAGGCTGAGTCTTTGAGGAGTAAAGATGGGAAAAGGATGTCCAGTTTATCATCAAATATGTAATTATTGAAATTTTTTAATACAATGACTGTAATGGATTTACATATTTCTATCTCTACAGTGCATAACATCATTAAACAGTTCAAGGAATGTGGAGGAATTTTAGTACGTAAAGGGCAAGGGAGCAAGCCTAAACTGAAGAAGTGTGATCTTCAGTTCCTCAGAAGGAACTACATCAAGAACCGTCATTCATCAATAGCTGATAGAACAACATGGACAAGGGATTACTTTATCAAACCTTTATCAAGTGAAGTTCACAAAGTATTACGAAGTTACATTCACAGATGACACTTTAACGTTACCTGCAAAAAAGAAGCCTTATGTTAACCTCCAGAAGGGCCGACTTCTCTGGGGTCGGGTGCATCTGGGATGGACCATCACACAGTAGAAACGTGTTTTGTGGTCAGACCAATCAGTATTCCAGATCTTTTTTGGAAGAAATGCAGTCTGTGTGCTCTGGACCAAAGACAAAAAGAACCATCCAGACTGTTACAAGTCCACAAGCCAGGGTCTGTGTGTCATGGTGTGGGATTTTGCTAGTGCCCTTGTCAAAGGTCATTTACACGTCTGTGATGGCAGCATTAATGCAGAAAAGTACATTGAGATCTTAGAGCAACATAAGCTGCCTTCTTTTCCAGGAACGTCAAATCAGAAAAATTAAGGAGTGAAATATGTAAATCCCTTCCAGTCTGTCTTTGAGGAACATTGTTTTTAAACAATCAGTAATTTCAGTAATTTTCTTACACATTTGTCGATAAACTGGAGAGCCTCTGCCCTTTAGTTTTCAAAGACTCAGCCTTTTGTGGATATTGCTTTTGTACCAAATCATGATTATAATCACCTGTTGACATTATCTGCTTAAAATCTCCGCTTGAAGCCGTGTGGGAGCTGAAAGAATTGACTTACGAAAAAGAGCTAGAATTCACATCACTACGAAATAACACAACTCTTAATGCGTGATTTTGACTGTTTGTTTTGCAGTGAGAAACATACTCCATAAAGGCAGCTCCCACATGGTTAAAACAACAATTACAACATTATCGTACATGATATCGTGTAAACTTATTTTTGTGACAGCGACTAGTACATTCCAAAAGTGTGTAAAAAATATATATTCAGTTTTGGTGGGTCTAGCCTTAATGATCTAATGAAACTGCTTCATATGCACTTTACATTATTCGTTTTTTTATCAGACCTGCTCATACCTAAATGTTTTCTCTTTTGTAGTGGGCTTTCTGTCCAAGGAATCTTTCTGTCCTACTGACCCACTGTCTTTGTTTCTTTTGGATGCTGCCTACACTCCTTCATGAATATCTTTCTTCTGCCAAGACAAATTTCCCATTTTTTTCTCGTGTTATTCTTGTCACTTTATTTGCTCAGAACCAGATCACAAAATAATTTTAACACTGGTTCTATACCCAACTACATATTGAAAACCATTCCTGTCAAAAAAAACAGTATCTCAAGATATTTACTTTGTATCTCAAATGTTTTTGTCTCAAAATGTAGTTGGACTTTTTATCTTTATTTTGATACTGCCATGAACTGTATCTCTAAAAACTTGTAACATCACGTTGCATAACAATAAGCATTAGAACTCTTGAAAGTATTCTGAAAACTACAGATGCACCGATCAATCGGCTGGTGACCAGAATCGGCCGGTTTTCAGCGTTAACGACTGTTAATGACTGTGATTGCCCGATCAGTCATGTATGGCCAATTCTGTTCTGGTCACATTTAGTGTACACTTGTGCACTTGTGACACCAACAGCTGTACAAACACGGACACTCAAATGAATAACTAACGTTAATTCAGAATTCAGTTAATGTGTCAAGGGAGCTTTAAACAGTTACTGCTCGCATATTTATTTCCCGGTTCCAACATTTAGCGTGTGGCTCGATTGTCTGTTTATTTTCAGGTTCTTGTGTGTTTGTGATGTGTCTATGTCTTTTTATTAGTTATTAAAGCTCATAGTGCATATTTTTGATTGTGTTGTTCAATTTATGGCTGGGATTTAGTGTAAAAGTGTTTTTTAGTGCATTAGAGTAGTAATGTCTGATTTGCCGTCTGTGTAGAAGTGCGACCTGTGTGGAATCTGTTGCAGTCCAACATCTTTGATTGTACTTGTACCCTGACATTAACCTGGTGAAAGGGTTTTATCAAGGCTGGTAATAAAGTACATTTTGAGCAAATTTCCACTGACTGATACTTTGTGGCTGATGCCACAAAGCTAAACCTAGTAAGTTAGATACAGTTAGAGTTAGATATGTGTTAAAGTGTTCTCATGTTTCAATGTGACCTAAGAGGTCAGTGATGTATACTGGGTGGAGAAAAACTAAATGACTCTGCAGATCTGATCTTTTATGGTGTGAAACTTTGTGGAGAACTATCAGAAGGCTTTTGATTATATAGCCCAATTTATCTTTCCTTGTAGACTCAGTGTCCAGTTATTTCCCCATTTTCCTGTAACTGATTAAATGTTATGTGTTTATGGATGTCCTCTATTAATGTCTGCCTGTTTGCTCCTATTTAATACATTCACAGAACTACTGGGAATTGTTCTTAAAAGTACCTTATTCCTGGGAATCGTTCATGTTGCTATTTTTAGAATTCTTCCACATTTAATCTATGTTTAATCTTATATATGTGTACACACTTGTCTGCATTATCTTACTTTTGGCTCATAACCATTTGAGTGATGCACGCCCTTTTCTCTTGCTGTTTCACACTCTGTAAGATGCATACACTACATGTGAGCTGTATGACTGAAGTTTTTGGTTCTATATCTCATCGAAAGCATTCAGTAGGCTGCCACTGAGATATATGGAAAAAAAATTAGAGATACATTTTTTCTTATGCCTCATCCCCTTAAACTGGTCCATATAACAAGCTCTATCAACAGTAAAACATCATCATCATGATCATCATTGCTTGGTCAACAGGTGGCTCCATGACACTTTTATACTTGTGAATTTGTATCTGTTGGGAAATCGGCATGTTGGTGGTTAGCGCACTTGCTGCACAGCTCCAGAGAACCCAAACTCTAACTGTGTAGAGTTTTCATGTTCCCTGATGTAATGTTAAATAAATAAATATATTGCAAATCTACAGTGGGGCAAAAAAGTATTTAGTCACTGATTGAGCAAGTTCTCCTACTTAGAAAGATGAGAGAGGTCTATAATTTTCATCATAGGTATACTTCAACTATGAGAGACAAAATGAGGAAGAAAAATCCAGAAAATCACATTGTAGGATTTTTAAAGAATTTAATTGTAAATCATGGTGGAAAACAAGTATTTGGTCAAAAACAAGCAAGATTTCTGGCTCTCACAGACCTGTAACTTCTTCTTTAAGAAGCTCTTCTGTCCTCCACTCGTTACCTGTATTAATGGCACCTGTTTGTTCTTGTTATCTGTATAAAAGACACCTGTCCACAGCCTCAAACAGTCAGACTCCAAACTCAACTATGGCCAAGACCAAAGAGCTGTCGAAGGACACCAGGAAGAAAATTGTAGACGTGCACCAGGCTGGGAAGAGTGACTCTACAATAGGCAAGCAAGTTGGTGTAAATAAATCAACTGTGGGAGCAATTGTAAGAAAATGGAAGACATCCAAGACCACTGATAATCTCCGTCGATCTGAGGCCCCATGCAAGACCTCATCCTGTGGGGGCAAAATGATCATGAGAACGGTGAGCAAGAATCCCAGAACTACACGGAGGGAACTGATGAATGACCTGCAGAGAGCTGGGACCAAAGTAATGAAGGCTACCATCAGTAACACACTATGCTGAGAGGGACTCAGATCCTGCAGTGCCAGGCATGTTCCCCTGCTTAAGCCAGTACATGTCCAGGCCCATCTGATGTTTGCCAGAGAGCATATGGATGATCCAGAAGAGGATTGGGACAATATCATGTGGTCAGATGAAACCAAATAGAACTTTTTGGGAAAAATTTAACTCGTCGTGTTTGGAGGAAGAAGGATGCGGAGTTGCATCCAAGAACACCATACCTACTGTAAAGCATGGGGGTGGAAACATCTTGCTTTGAGGCTGTTTTTCTGCAAAGGGGACAGGACGACTGATCCGTGTTAAGGGAAGAATGAACGGGGCCGTGTGTCGTGAGATTTTAAGCCAAAACCTCCTTCCATCAGTGAGAACATTGAAGATGGAACGTGGCTGGGTCTTCCTGCATGACAATGATCCCAAACACACCGCTCGGGCAATTAAGGAATGGCACCGTAAAAAGCAATTCAAGGTCCTGGAGTGGCCTAGCCAGTCTCCAGACCCCAACCCCATAGAAAATTTGTGGAGGGAGTTGAAAGTCCATGTTGCCTCAAAACATCACTGCTCTGGAGGAGATCTGCATGGAGGAATGGGCCAAAATACCAGCTACAGTGTGTGCCAACCTGGTGAAGACTTACAGGAAACGTTTGACCTCTGTCATTGCCAACAAATGTTATGTTACAAAGTATGGAGTTCAACCAAATTTATTGACCAAATACTTATTTTCCTCCATAATTTACAATGACATTCTTTAAAAATCCTACAATGTGATTTCGTGGATTTTTTTTTTTCTCATTTTGTCTTTCATAGTTGAAGTGTACCTATGTAGTAGAAGAACTTGCACAATCAGTGGCTGACTAAATACTTTTTTGCCCCACTGTATTTGTAAAGCCCCTAATGATCCAGTGTCTCTTGGTGTCCTGGATGCTATAAATTCATAATTCAGTGTATACTCTACCACTGTATGAAGATGTACAAGTCATTTCCTTGACTGGGAGATACTGAGAGTTGGTGTTATTTGATACACATAAGCTCAACCCAATCAGATAGAACAATGTTTTGTAGTTCTGGACCTGGAATGCAACTGCACAACAAATGGTAGCGTATATAATACTTATTTTAACCATTTTAACTGTGTATTAGTTTGAGTCAATGTAGGTGTGTTGGGAACAGGGGCACATGAAAACATGTTGTGCAAAGCTTTTCTAGTACTGTCAGGAAGCACTACATTAAAAAGACCTTGTCATTAATTTAGTTAATTTCCATCCATTCCATACTGCTCCTGTATGAGTTAGTGTAACCTAAAAAAGCTGAGTCTCATTTAGGTATTATGTTTATGGTCTGCCTTGATAATGTAAATGACAAGTTTGCATGCCCTTCTGCAAATTCCTGTTGCGTGCAGAAACTCTGAGACTGTGGTGGCCTGGTGGTTAAGGTAGTGGACTATAGTGCAGAAGGTCTACAGTTCAAATCCCACCTTTGACAAGCTGCCACTGTTGGAGCCCTTAACCCCCAATTGCTTGGATTGTAAGATTGTATCAATTGTAAGTTGCTCTGGATGAGGGTGTCTGCTAAATGACATAACATGTCAATGGAGATATGTGATGAGTTTTCATTATACTATAGACATATACACTCACTAACTTTTACACTCACATATACTCCACTTACCATATAGATGCACTTATAGTTCTACAATTACATCCTGTAGTCTATCTGTTTTCTGGACATACTAATGGTCAGGACCACCAAAGATCAGGTAGTATTTGGGTGGTGGATCATTCTCAGAACTGCAGTGACATTGGTGTGGTGTTGGTTTATTAGTGTGTGTTGTACTGGCACGATTGGATTAGACACAGCAGTGCTGTTGTAGTTTTTCCAACTGTGTTCTGTCACAGTGCACCCTGTTAGACATATCTACCATATTGCTCCACCTTATTGATGTAAAGTAAAAGACAGTAGCTCAACTGTTGTTGCAGTTTGTGTTAGTCATCCCCTTAAACCTTCATCAGTGTACACAGGATGCTGCCTACCGGATGCTGGTGGCTGGACATTTTTGGTAGGTGGAATATATTCAGTTCAGCAGTGACACCCAAATAGTACCTGATCTGTGGGGGTCCTGACCATTAGAGAACAGAGTAAATGACTAATAAAGTAAGCAGAGAAACAGGTGAACTACAGTCTGTAATTGTATATTGACAGATTGCTTCTATATGGTAAGTGGAACAGATAAAATAGACAATGAGTGTAGAAACAGTGAGTTGTTCCTAAAAAAGTGATCAGTGAGTGTATATATTTTGGTAGGTAGATTGTCTGTTTCTAGTTTATGGCTTGGTGACTGGACGGTGCAATCGGCTATCAGTGACAACTAAGGGATCATTGAAATTAAACATGTTTTTGTTGCTTACATAAAGTTGCCTTTATACAGTGGTGCTTGAAAGTTTGTGAACCCTTTAGAATTTTCCCTTTAGAAATTTCTGCATAAATATGACCTAAAACATCATCGGATTTTCACACAAGTCCTAAAAGTAGATAAAGAGAACCCAGTTAAACAAATGAGACAAAAATATTATATTTGGTCATTTATTTATTGAGGAAAATGATCTAATATTACATATTGGTGAGTGGCAAAAGTATGTGAACCTCTAGGATTAGTAGTTAATTTGAAATTAGAGTCAGGTGGTTTCAATTAATTGGATGACAATCAGGTGTGAGAGGGCACCTTCTTTTATTTAAAGAACAGGAATCTATCAAAGTCTGCTCTTCACAACACGTTTGTGGAAGTGCATCATGGCATGAACAAAGGAGATTTCTGAGGACCTCAGAAAAAGAGTTGTTGACACTCATCAGGCTGGAAAAGGTTACAAAACCATCTCTAAAGAGTTTGGATTCCACCAATCCACAGTCAGACAGATGGTGTACAAATGGAGAAAATTCAAGACCATTGTTACCCTCCCCAGGAGTGGTTGATCAACAAAGATCACTGCAAAAGCAAGGCATGTAATAGTTACAAAGAATAGGTCACAAAGAACCCCAGTGTAACTTCTAAACAACTGAGGGCCTCTCTCATATTGGCTAATGTTAATGTTCATGAGTCCATCATCAGAAGAACACTGAACAACAATGATGTGCATGGCAGGGTTACAAGGAGAAAGCCACTGCTTTCCAAAAAGAACATTGCTGCTCGTCTGCAGTTTGCTAAAGATCACGTGGACAAGCCAGAAGGCTATTGTAAGAATGATCTGTAGACAGTTGAGACCAAAATAGAACTTTTTGGATTAAAAGAAAAGCGTTATGTTTGGAGAAAGTAAAACATTGCATTCCAGCATAAGAACCTTATCTAATCTGTGAAACATGGTGGTGGTAGTATCATGGTTTGGGCCTGTTTTGCTGCATCTGAGCCAGGACGGCTTGCCATCTTTGATGAAACAATGAATTCTGAATTATATCAGAGAATTCTAAAGGAAAATGTCAGGAACTCTGTCCATGAACTGAATCTCAAGAGAAGGTGGGTCATGCAGCAAGACAACGACCCTAAGCGCACAAGTCGTTCTATCAAAGAATGGTTAAAGAAGAATAAAGTTAATGTTTTGGAATGGCCATCAAAGTCCTGACCTTGATCCAATCGAAATGTTGTGGAAGGACCTGAAGAGAGCAGTTAATATGAGGAAACCCACCAACATCCCAGAGCTGAAGCTGTTCTGTACGGAGGAATGGGATAAAATTCCTCCAAGCCGGTGTGCAGGACTGATCAACAGTTACAGGAAACGTTTAGTTGCAGTTATTGCTGCACAGGGGGGTCACACCAGATACTGAAAGCAAAGGTTCACATACTCTTGCCACTCACTAATATGTAATATCAGATCATTTTTTTCAATAAATAAACGACCAAGTATATATTTTTGTCTCATTTGTTTCATTGGGTTCTCTTTATCCACTTTTAGGACTTGTGTGAAAATCTGATGATGTTTTAGGTCATATTTATGCAGAAATATAGAAAATTCTAAAGGGTTCACAAACTTTCAAGCACCACTGTATAATGTTTTGCATTAATTGCATTTTTTGTCTGAAATTGAGGTTTTATTCAAATGGCTTCTCAAGAGACTAAACAAGGTTTATTTGTTTTTTATTCATCTTCAGTTTTTGCTGTTAGTATGTACTGATGAGTCAAGGCTGATCCAGCCTTTGAACAAAGCAAAGCTCCAAACAGTCACACACCTTGCTTTTAGGTAACTCACTCACCTTCCCTGCTTACCCCCAGGCCTGTTCTCCAAACTCCATCATAACAAAGAAATCAGTTCACATTATTTAGCAAGCACCCTTAACCCGGGCAAATTACAGTAGTTTTTGTGCCTGGCTCTAGGGCCTAACAGTGGCAAATTGCCAGAACCAGAGTTAAACTCACAACCTGTTGATTAGGCTTCCAGAGCATTAACCTCTTAGACATTGCTGATCATAAAGCAAGTGGGTGGGACGTGTTTGTAACAGGGTCTGTATCATGTACAACTAAAATTTGACTATTCAGTGCAAGTCATCTAGTGGATTGGAGTGGGTAGTGTGGTTTGGATAGGAGGATATTGTGCACATTATTGTTTAAAGTAATGGACAGCTGTATGTAGGTTGTATGTAGGTTGATCAAAAATGACCTTTACTATATCAGCATGTAAAGAGTAGTGGCTTGTCTTGTGTAGACAAACTTATACATGGTTATTTGGAAAAAAATCAATTGTATGAGATAAGTATGAGTTATGTACAAGATAAGAAGGGGACAAGTGAATATACAAAACAGGAAACAATTGATGTGAACATGCTGAAGATTGAACATCTATTGTACTCGTTTACTTCTGGATCCTACTGTCTCTTTCTCACGTATTGTCTGAATGTTTGTTTCTGTCTTGCTTCATCTTCTGTCCCTTAGTATTGCTTTCTGTCAACCCCATATACTGTCTTCTGTCACCCCAGCTGGAATGTCTTAACAGAGAAAACACAGAAACAATGCACGCATGCATGCGATAGGATCCCCTGTTTATAATAGCTGACACCCTCTCTCAGGCTTTCTTAGTTCAGTGAGAAATGTTTGTCTTTGTTTCAGAATGTTACAACCATTGTTCTTTGTTTCAGGGAGTTTGTGGGAGGGTGAGCAAATATTCTTTCTTGTGAGGAAATATATAGGCCCTTTATATAGGCTCCATTGCTCATTGTCTCACTGCCTCTGTGTGTGTGTGTGTGTTAGTTGTAACTCATAGTTGTTTGAGTTGTATGTATTACTACATTGTTAAGTTCAAGGTTATAAAGTTACACCAGCATTGGTGTCAGAAAATTGGAAATTCAGAAGTAACAACAGTATTAAACTGAACTGAGTGTATTGTTCTGCCCTAATAATTATACAACACTGGAGGTTAATTATAATAAGTATTCAAGTTAAATTAAACATTCTGTATATGCAACAGCTAGTTTGATTTGGACAAAAAAAATATTAAATAAAACCAGTTACAAATAAATATGTATGTTCAAAAACAGTTCCATGTTTCTCCCTGTAGATACACAAAGGTAATTGACTGGAGTTGACCATATTGAACACATGTCTGGATCTGGGGTTCTTTGGTCAGACAAAAGAAGAGATATTTGGCATCAAATGCTGGGTTTGGTGTAAGAAGAAGGAAGGCAATACAGAAATAACTTGATTTCTACTTTCCACAGTCATGAGACTTTTATTAGGATAGACTAAATGAAATTAGCAACCAGACTAATTAAAATCTGGTTGCTACCCCCAATAATCACCAAAAAGTGGCTTAATGACCAGGGAGTAGCACTTTTGACATGACCACCTAATTCCCTGACTTAAACTCAACTGAAAACTTGTGAGATGAGCTGAAGTGAAAAGTTTTTGAAAGAAGACCTCAGACTCTGAAGGATCGGTTCTGAGATTTCTTGCTCTGTATTCTACAGTATCATCAAGAATTTATTGTAAAAGATTAAATGCTGTTATGTTAACAAAAGTACTAAATACAGGGGGCAGTTATTCTGTAATATGTTTTGTTAAAACTATATATATTTTATTATTTTCTTTATTTTTAATTTACATTAAATTAAAAATTATATTTCTATAGAAGTTTCAGTATTAAACCAGTTTTTGGCATATTTTTTTACCCATGGTTACCAATGTTGCCAATAATTGTTGAGTTGTCGCTACACCTCACTGTATGCAGTCCCTTCCACAATTATTGGCTCCCCTGTGTAAAAGATGTGTAAAAGGAGTTAATAAGAAATATGCCTTTTGGCAAATTAGGTTAATCTCACACTGAAAAAAAAGAAAAAAAAATCCAACTTTTAATTGAGGTTAATTTAGTAGAATTAGAAAAATATTTTTTAACAAAACCTCGTTTGCTACAGTTATCGGCACCCCTGCATTTGTACCAACTCACTGCAAATAAAACAGCACTTAGCCTTCTCAAATAATTTCTTGGTTAGAGAATACAAAGCAGTGTATGTGAGACCATTCCTCTTTATAGATTATCTCCATGCCTTCCAGGGTCCTTGGTGCACTCTCCATAGGGTTTAGATCAGGGGACTGAGATGGCTATGGAAGAAGCTTGGTTTTGTATTCAGTAAAAAAAAAATTGTGCTAACCTGGACATATGTTCTTTTTTTAAGTTTCTTGGAAGAGACAGGTCATGTGTCCTAGCTAGGTTTCCAGGACCTTTGGAGGTAAAATAGTCTGAGAACAAAATTTTCATTTTTTCAGTGTGATATTAAGCTAATTCACCAAAAGGAGAACTATTTATAACCCTTTTTACTCATCTTTACCATGGGTGCCTATAATTGTGGGGGGACTGTATGTGAGTGCCGAAGTAGTTGTTGATCAGTTTCAAATCTCATACTTACTAGACAGTATGCTTAAAGTAGTAAGTAATTGCTGTTAGCAATATGTTAATTTTCCATAATAATAGCACAGCAATATGTAGTTAGAAACACATCTTTGGCATATCTTTGGTCACTGGGGAGCTCTGGGAATGCTACACAACTATAATTTTCAGCATGCTAGGAAGTTTTGTTAAAAGTTTTGAGCCTTAATTACTCACTGGGAAAACCGCATTACTGACTCGCTCACACTATATAAACACTATGCAGTGGACATGATGTGCTTTACATACAGATAAAACGGCCACCTTGAAAAACATTGAGCTCTTAATTGCATGCCTTTCTATTAAAATTATGTGGTTAATTTTGTCAAAGGTTCCAGCTTTATTCTTGAGTGTCTGCACTTGTTAACCTTGGGTAAAGCTGAAATAGTGAAACCCACTGATTAGAAGGGGTGTTTACATATTTTGGCTATGTAGTGTCTATGGTGTCAATTAAAGTTTTACAACTGTAAAGTTGGGACCATATAGAAAATGAAAAAAACTTAAAAAAAAAAAAAAAAAAAAATCTTTCAAAAATATTTCATGTTTTTTTTCTGGTCAACTTCAATTCTGTTTGTTAATAAACATCCATTCCTGCATTTCAGGCCTGCAACACATTACAAAAAAAGTTGTGACCGGGGCAATTTAGGGGTAATAATGAGGTAAAAAACTAAATAATCTTGTGCTTTCAAACAGGTGATGTCAACAGGTGATTGTAGTCATGTTTTGGTACAAAAGCCGTATCCATGAAACTCTGAGTTTTTGAGGAGCAAAAATGGGCAGATGATCTCTAGTATATCTACAAATGCGTGAAAAAATGAAATGAAATGTTTAAAAACAATGATCCTCAAAGAATTTCATATTTCAGTTGTAACTTTTTCTGATTTGGCTTGTTTTGCATTGTCTTGTTGAACAATGCATGGATGTTGCTGTAAAAGCCATCACAGAAGTGTAAATTAGCTTTGCCAAGGCCACTGACATAACACCATACCATGACCCTGGCTTTTGTTACTGATGACAGTCTGGATGGTTCTTTGTCTTTGGTCTGGTCACGTTGTCCATTTCTTCCAAAAAAGATCTGTAATACTTTTTCATCTGACTACAATACACATTTACACTGTGTGATGGTACATCCCAGATGCCTCCAAGCCCAGAGAAGTTGATGTTGCTTTTGGACATGAAGCATTTTCTTTGCACAGTAATGTTGTAACATTCTGCCCTGCTGTCCTTAAACAAAGTGCAAAGGGAATTGGTTTGCCAACTTTTATTGACAACTTGACTGGCTTGCACAGAATCTTGACCTCAACTCCTTCAGACATCTAAAAGCCAAAAGTGAGCCAGGGCTTACATCAGAAGTTGACCTCATAGTCATGTTCCAAAATCTAGTATAAAGCCCTTTTATAACAACTAAGGCTGTTGTAGCGGCAATAGTCTGGGCCAAACGAACTATTAATTAAACTGTTAGTATTAAACTATTAATACCCATGTTTTGGTTGTATTTTTGGTTTTCCACAAACTTTTGTCTATATAGTGTAGATGTGTGACAACCACAAGCTAGTAAGCTTAGTTTTTAGTGTTCTTGCTGTGTGAGGTGAATGTGATCTGGTCAGTTTTGCTGCTTTGCAGATAAATAATCTGCTTAATATCTGCAAGTGGGTCTGTACTGACTGTAGTGTTAATGGTACATCGCATCGAACCCTAAGGTTTTGGAGGAACAATTATTTGATTTGTGTCTCCTACTTTTTTCACTTTCTGTCTCTCTCTCTCTCAGTTTGCTGTTTTTCCTCTATTTCCAGCTCATATGGGCTTATCTGTAGGCCAACAGGCTAAGGGTTGATGACACTGCATATTTTAGTCAACCCAGGAAATGGAAGTAGAACACTGCATTGTGACATAAAAAACAGCAAGAGATAGGGCATTGTTTATGTGCATCATTATATATCTTATTATGTTGCAAAATAATAACATAGTAACAGTAATAGTATTTGACTACATAACTCCTGAAGACTAAGGTGAATAAAATTCTGTGCTTTTGAGTGAAATTTAAACTTTGTCTGCTTTGTGTTACATAACAACTGCAAAACTGTCTGGTAACCAAGACATTTAGTATACGATTAATGTACATTTTCAGTCCCCTAATCTTCCACCACTTAGGTGTGCCATAAGGGTAATGCATTCATATCAGCACGTTATACCAGCTTGTTACCAGACTGTTTGCAGCAGTAAACTGTTTTTCCCCTTTCATTATTTCTTTATTTATTTTAATTTTTTTATTCTTATAGCTATTTTTATTCGAGCACCAATTATTCCAAGTGTTTAAGTAATGGTAGGACAAAATGTAGATCTCACATAAACAGGAATAGTAGTAGTAGTGTGTGTGGAAGTGTGAGGCTTCAGTTTATCTATAATCTGTTTACTCATCAGGTTAATGTTGGTAACTAGAATGAGCATCAACCTTTTCACTTAGAAACTCAGTAGCAGTAGCATATATATATATATATATATATATATCTTGCTTGTTTGTGGGTGACCAAATACTTATTTTCCACCACAATTAAACTCTTTAAAAAAACTACAGTGTGACCTAGATTTTTGTTCTCATTTTGTCTCTCATAGTTGAAGTGTACCTATGATGAAAATTACAGACCTCTCTTATCTTTTCAAGTAGAATAACTTGCACAATCAGTGGCTGACTAAATATTTTTTGCCCCACTGTGTATATATATATACAGGTAGTCCTCGACTTACGACGCAGATCTGTTCCTAGGTGGCGTCGTAAACCGATTTTCGGTGTAAGTCGGAACATACGTACATACTGTACGTAAATAACATACTGTAAGCACTTATCCTATCCTAACACCTATCCTAACACAGTAATTATCAAAAAACCAGCAGCGTAACCATGTATTCTTCCGCCGCGCACACCAAACACGAAGTTCGCGTTATGACGTTTACGACGCAAAACCACTTAAGTGCGAAACAAGGCTTTATACAGTAAATGGGAGATGTGTCGTAACTCGAGACCGTCATAACACGAGGACTACCTGTATATGTGTGTGTATATATATATATATATATATATATATATATATATATATATATATATATATATATATATATATATATATATACATATATATATACATATATGCTCCTGGGCAAAAACACTCAGGGGCAGCACAGTGGCTTGGTGGGTAGCACAGTGAGAAGGTCCTGGGTTCAGTCTCAGGTGGATTGGTCTGGGTTCTCCCCGTGTCTGAGTGGGTTTACTCTGGGGCCTCTGGTTTCCTTCCACAGTCCATAGACATGTGTGTTAGGTTAATTGGTGTTTCTAAAGTGCCCCTAGTGTGCAATTGTGTGTATGAGTGTGAGTATATGCTCCCTACAATGGATTTAGGATTGTTCCTGCCTTTTGCCCTATGGTGGTAGGCACCGACTTTCCCCCGGATTAAGTGGATTAAGTGAATAAGAAAATGAATGAATGTTCGACTCAGTATTGATGGCTTTAAACAGTTAATGTGTTAAAAAAAACACTTCTGGTTAGTTTGTGTTTAATTAGAGACCAAATATTCTCTATAGTGCTTCAGTCTGTACTCTGGACCAGGCCAAACCATAATCCTGATGAACTTGTTCACTTCTTTGCAGTGTGGGCAGGAGCAATGTATTGTTGAAAAATGTCTGGTCACTTGTTTTCAACAACTTTTCAGTTGTGGGAGCCTGTATGAAATATTATCCCGTACTCCAAACTGACCTTTTCACAGTGAAGTAACTCACCAGTACCAGCATCTGAAAGTCTCTGACGGAATGACACCGCTTCTTTTGTGTTTAAACTGTGCTAGAGATGCATTCACTCTGGAACATTCTTCTCTTTAACATTACCAGACAACTCGATTGTGATTAATCACTCCACCCACAACTCTGTAGAACCACTCAGTATCAAACTTTACATTTTCTGCCAAAAATTTTCTTTGTCTTTTATGTTTTTCTTATATAGCACTGGCTTTTTATTTTCTATTCAGCTAAACTGTACGAGACTTTTTATGGTAGTTGTTTAAAAATCAACAACAAACAAGCAAACAAAAAAAAACTTTTAGATTTAGTCTATTATTTATGTCAGTGGTTGTACTTGTTGACAAAATGCATAAATCTTTTTGAGCTCAAACGTCAAATGTCACAATCATGTCCGTATTTGGGATGCAATCTGAGGGGAGAGTAAATTAGATGAAAATATATAATTAGCTATATATTCAATGGCAATAAATTGTAGTTTAAAACAAAGACACTAATTAATTGTAGAATTATTTACCTGTTTTGAAACCATGGTTAGAGTAAAGTATGTACCACTATCCCAATGTATTTTATGGAGCTTGAAGCTTATTAGGATGAACCTGCTGTGACACTCTCCGAAAAGGTGTTGGGTGTACTTGGAGACTTGGTGTGGAACTTATGATCGAGTTGCGAAGTGAATGTTAGGATTGAAAACCACATCTTAAAGCTCTCTTTGGGCTGGGTAGCAAAGGGGAAAGAAAGTATTATCCCTAATTTTTTTGCAAGTTTACTTTCATTTAATGCATAATTAGCCTCTTTGGCTCACCTCGAAACCCCATTTCACTGGAGTGCTTATGTTCTTTCTCACTCTGTCTAGACTAGTACCTACAGTTTTTAAGCTGTTGTCTTTTAGACATGTCTTCTAGACACTTGTCTTCTGGCATAATGCCTGCATGGTGTTATTTCTGCATTATTTCTGTTATTTCATTACATAATCAATGGATATTATGGAGATAAATGCTGCAGCTTTAGATTAACTTGTATGGAATAGGATGGCACTGAGGAGGTTAAAGCTAGCACAGGTTTATCTAATAATTAGACAACACACAGGTACAGCTGAAAGTAGGGGTGGGTGACATGGCAAAAATATCATAGCACAATTTTTTTGTAGGGTCAGGATCACAATTTTATCACTTAAAACAAAACAAGAAACTTTTAGTTTTTCATGTTAGTTTTTGATAAGTTGCTAAACTGTAAAACCAAACAAATCTCCCCATTTAAAAATCTAGCACTTAGTAGCTTAAGTAGCTTTTTGAACAGATTTTAATCCGTGTGGTGGAAAAGTATTTGTGAGTTGGCTCGTACTGTGGATCAGCTAATTTTGTAAGCCTTTGGAGCCCCTCATATTTCACTGTTTTGAAAGGAACCATATCCTTTGCCAGGTAAAATGTTATGCTTGGTGTGTCTGTGTGTCTCTAGGATTTACATGAAAGGAACTAGCAAATCGTGTGCTTTGAATGAGGGAAAAAACATTTGAGACATTGCCTATATGAGCATAGAACTGCAGCAGGTAGAATGTGCATTGTAGCTTGATTCAACGATCTTCCTGTGATGGCATATCATGGACACATTCTAGTCCTTCAACATTCACATATCGTCATATTGCACACCCCTAGCTGAAAGCAAATGAAAGTGTTAATACCTGGATATCTGCATTAATTAGTCATTTAATAATAATAATATATTCTCCATAGACAACACACAATATTTCATATAGAACAATATATATCATATCAGGTGTGAAAAAGACTATCTGCATGGTTTACTATTCTTTTGGGACATGTGGAAATCTCAGACAGAACTATTTTGGAGAAAGTTCTGCACAGTGATGTGTTTGAAGGAAAAATATGCAACAGGCAAAAATTACCAAAACTGTGAAGCATGGTTGAAGAAGCATCATGGTTCAGGTTTGCTTTGCTCTCTGGCTTGAAGACGTTGTAATCATTAAGGGAATAACACATTCCAAAACAAATCAGGACATTTTTGTCTAGAGTGTGAGAGCCACTTACCAAAAATATTTATTTTACAACCCAAATCAGAAAAATTTGGGATGGTATGGAAAATGCAAATAATCTCTCCAGTTTAGGATTTCCAAGCTCCAGTTCATCAACAAATTTGTAAGAAAATTATTGAAATGTTTAAAAACAATGTTCCTCAAAGAAAGACTGGATTTACGTATTTCTCCCTCTACAGTGCATAATATCATTAAACAATTCAATGAGTCTGGAGGAATTTCAGTGTGTAAAGGCAAGGACACAAGCCTAAACTGAAGACCTGTGATCCCCTATTCTTCAGATGATACTGTATCAGGCCTGAAATGCAGGAATGGATGTTTATTAACAAATGAAATTACAATGAAACGAAAAAAAACTGAAATATTTTGAGCTCATACTTTCTGAAAGTCAAAGGCAGTGTAAGGAATACTGCATATATATTTTAATTTGTATTTTCCATATCGTCTCAACTGTTTCTGATTTGGGGTTGTATGTACTGCTTAATCAGTGCTATGAGGGGTCACCCTTGGTCTGCTGGCACCACCACAGACCCTTGACCTGCCTTCTTGACCCGCCTTCTTGACCCAGAGGAAGGTGGAGGTGCAAAAACAACCACCAAACTACGAAGACCTGGAGACATAAGCCAGCAAAACTGGGACATAACCCAGAGGTGCGAGAGGAATATGAAAGAAAATCAAACCTTACCTTGCCAGAAACAGTATATGAACTAGGGTGGCATATTGCTCACAGACAACACCGCAGGTCTATGTGGTTTGTGTTCATTGTACCACCTGCATGTCTCATGGCTGACTCCTTTTCTGCGGCGTCCAGGTGTAGGGTTGGGATCCAGTACGTGTGTGGAGACTTTCATCCGTCTGAGTTTTTGAGTCCCCCAGTCTAGATGGCTTAGTCTGTGCTCCTGCATGCAGACAGGGGTAGCAGATAATTAGGTAACAACGTCTTCTTTTCTTTTATTGCAGTGCTAGAAGAAACATGCTGTAAATTTGGGGGAGTTTGTGGATGTACAGGAACAAATTTGGAATTTTCACAATAGGAAATAATGGCAATAGAACTCCTTTTAACCAAAAGATCCAAATAATTTTCCTGAACAAGGTATTTTCAGATTCTGGTGACGTTTCTATCAGGCCATAAACCTCCCACCAGTATTTATAATGGACAGTATGTTATTAGTTTAATGGATCCTGCTCATTACTCTTTGACTTTAACAGGAAATCTCTGGCCAAGGCTGAAGTGTTCTGTAAACATTGGCTTTTAAGGAAGGAGACCTTCACATTGTCTGTGTATCACTGTGTAGTCAGTGTGCCAAAGTACAAGTGAATAACACTGTGAAAAGTCAGGGAGAAAATATTAAGAAGGGAGAAAGAAACCGAAAAAATAAAATCAATTACTTATTGAATCCTTTTTAAAGTAATAATTCCCATAAACATGAGTAACATTCGTTTTGAGACACTGTAAGCATGCACAGTATTTAATCAATATGTACACTCTTTATAACTCAGGGAGATTGGTCATACCTTCCAGACAATTACAAATATGTTTTTGCTTCCTAGTAAATTTATTCACAAGTGATTAGATATTGTTAGTCATTGTTACGGAAGACAGCAGGTTGGTCAGTATTTTAATTTAAATGATTTTAAAATATGTTCGCAGTGACTTAATTAAAATTTCTTAACAAAGCCCTAAAAGGCTTTAATTTATTTTTGTGTGCAATTTTGTATGTATTAGACATGAATGCTAAGAATGACAAACACTGTATGGTGTCAAGCTGGAAAACATACCAGATCACAGATAAACTCTGTGACAGTGAATTGGATTTCCCTATATAAGCTCTCTGGAGAAAAAAATGTCACCTTGCATGTTTAAGGAGGTAGTAAATTCAAGCTCCTACAGATGCCATTGCATGAGGATGATTGGGTTATAAATACGTGTGGAACGTGTGACGGGATTCATAGATAGAGAAGAGGTGGTACAGTGCAGTGAATGTCTCATTCGACGTGTGAAAAAAGGGTGCAAAGCAGATGTTAATGTTTGGCAGAAAGGAGTGATTTCATTTGGGCATGCCAAAGGCCACAGTGTGAAGGAAAAAGCCAAATTTGCAGGTGTACTGAAGCATAAGTTCATATCGGTCCAGCAACAGTGGCAAAAACCCTAATCTACAGGAAATTCTCGTCAGACTTGTGGCAGAAAGACGAAACTGATGGACAGGGAACGCTGGGGTGTTTCACGGGTTTCAATAATAATCGCTTCACTGCCAGACAAGAATTGCATTAAGAAGTCAACACTGGTCGTTCACAACCGTGCAGGGAACTGCATACCATGAACACATGGAGCAGAGTGTCACGCAAGGTGCCTTTGCTCACATCTGCACACAAAAGTATCCGGTTACAGTGTGTGAAAAGACACAAAATTGGACTGTTCATAACTGGAAACGTATTATCTGGCCAGATTAATTTTATTTCTTTCTGTATATGAATGATACTAGGCATTATGTTCATTGAAAACATCAGGAAGCCTTCAATGAAGATTCCATGCAAGCTGTGGTTCAAGCTGGAGGAGGTTCTGTGAAGATCTGGGGTGTTTTAATTATGCGAAAATGGCTCATTTGGTTGAGGTGAAAGTACATTTGAACCACAATGCCTGCATTGAGCTGCTGAACTACCACGTTTTGTCTTTTCTTCATTATCTTAATGAGGAACATAACATTCCAGTCCCTGTATTCTAAGATGACAGTTCACAAAATGAAGACCTCAGCCATCTCCCTACTCCTTGGATGTGCATTTTAGTGATTTGAGGTCCTAAGAGCACTACAAAAAACAACTATGAAAGCAATGCTTAGAATGGCGTACATAGTAAATTAAAATCAGTTTTAAATCTTTGGTCATGTTTTGTTTTGTATCAAGAGCCAATTCTAATTCATGAGCAAAACAATCTTGCAATCAGAAATGGAAAGGTAGACAACATGCCATTGGAAAAAGGGTAAACAGTAACTCATAAGTAGTTTCAACAAAGTGATGATTCATTCATTAATTTCCCTGCTTAAGTTACCTGCTTAATCCAATTGATGATAAAGGGGAGGGGGGCCTAACCAACAGCACAGTGTGCAAGATGGGAATCAACCATAGACAGGTTGATAGACGCATCATAGACAGGCGCACATGCATGCACACACACAATCACACTGGTGGACTTTAGATACACCAACTGACCTATCACATGTCTTTGGAATGTGGGAGTAAACAAAACCCACACAGACACAGGGGGACATGCAAAGTCCACACAGACAGTGTCCAGGCCAGGAATAAATACTGGCAGTTAATGTGAGCAGTTAATGTGAGGAAACCCACCAACATCCCAGAGTTGAAGCTCTTCTGTATGGAAGAATGGGCTAAAATTCCTCCAAGCCAGTTTGCAGGACTGATCAACAGTTACAGGAAATATTTAGTTGTAGTTATTGCTGCACAGGGAGGTCACACCAGATACTGAACGCAGAGGTTCACATTTTTTTTCCACTCACTAATATGTAATACTGGATCATTTTCCTTAATAAATAAATGACCAAGTACAATATTTTTGTCTGATTTGTTTAACTGGATTCTCTTTATCTACTTTTAGGACTTCTGTTGATGTTTTAGGTCATATTTATGCAGAAATATAGAAAATTCTAAAGGGTTCACAAACTTTCAAGCACCACTGTAGGTCTCTCCCCATTGAAAGAGATACTGCCCAGTGGCGTTACCAAGATAGCGGAGTGACTGGACTTCTCTTACAATGACTTTGGTGTTATTCATCGCAGGTTGGATTTCATGCACTTTGTGACACAGAAACAATCGTCAATCACGGACTATTTTGGACTAACTTTTCGTAAATGAATAGAAACTGTACATGTATGTACATGTTTATGTACATTGTAAATGTTATTGTTCAATCATGTGGGCTGCTCAGTAAAACACATTATGTCAGCATCAGGTATGAATGTCACATATTTTTTTGTAACCTTCTTAAGTCGCCAAACTCATCAAAAATAGCCATGAAACAGACGTGGGTGAGATAACGAGTTAAACTGCATATTGAAAAGGTAAAGAATATAGCTTAAAAAGATAAGAAGTAGATACGATTTTGTCGTTGTTTTAAAATATATTTCAGTCTGGCCAGATGGACAACACTTGGTGTTTCCAAACTGTTTGTCTTCTGACAGTTATCACAGTTATCAAGGGCACATTGCTGGGAACACTCAAAGCTTTAGTACAGGTTGCCCAGATCTTTGCCATGTTAGAATTTTATCACAGATATCTGCAGAGAGTGCCTTGATTTCATGGTTAGGTATACTATTGAATATAGAAGAGAGGCTGTGGTTTGGGAGGCTTATACCTACAGCATTTATTCACTCATAAACAGAATTAGAGATTTTCTCTACTGCATTACAACCAGGTAGTCCACTAATGTTCACTGACATTGCACTATATTGCATAGCACATCCCTAATGGAACTGTTAAACAGTCTGTAGATTGCACTATGCTACTGCACTTTGCATTTTATGACTACACTGCTCATTTGCTGGATATTGCTACTTTACCACTGCTTGTCATATTTGCATTGCATGTAGATATTCACAGTTTGAGGCCCTCCTTGTCAGATGACATGATTTATTCATTTTTAAATGAGAAGTTAAAACTGGGAACAAACATAAATATGGCATATTTAGGGAAATGAGATGTAATGTGCTGTTACTGTTTATTATCTGACTTTAACATACTGGAATAATAAAAACTTTAAATTTGGCACTAGAAAAAGCTTTGGGCATCCTGTCTATATTTAGTAACATCACCTTTGGCAGAGACCACAGTCTTCAAAATTTGTCAACAGTTAACCATCTTTATATTTTTGCATTTATTAGGTTTTATATATTATTTAGTCTATTATTACTGGGACTGTGTAAATCCAGAACTATAATATTTATTAAGTAGCTCAAGGTTGATTTTGAGGCATTTTGATTTTGTTGATTTTCTATATACAGTACTGTGCCAAAGTCTATATTTGTCAGTTTATATTCTTCATTAAGTTTCAGTGGTCACTGCACTTTGTAGATCTACAGTTACAGACTGTAGTCCATCTGTTTCTCTACATACTTTGTTTATCTCTCTTACTGTTTTCTAAATGGTCAGGACCCTCACAGGATCACCACAGATCATGTACTATTTGGGTGATGGATCATTCTCAGCACTGCTGTGACTCACATGGTGGTGGTGTATTATGGTGTGTTATGGTTATACTTGCTGGTATTAGGATATTAAGACATGCAAATTTTCATAAACAATACTCAGCAATCAGATGCTGCTTCAAAGTAGAAGGGGGTAGTATTTGTGAAGAAAACATTTCCCACACTACTTCATGATCACCATCTTGAACCATCTTGAACTAATGACAAGGCCAGTGGATTAATGCTGCTTGTACCAAATTCTGACCCTACAATTTTTGTCACAGCATAAATCAGAATGCTTTAGATCAGGCACAGTTTTTCTGTTAACTGTTCATTTTTAACAGCCTGTGCCCATTGTAGCCTTAGATTATTGTTCTTGGCTGAGAGGGTTGGAAGCCAATGTGGTCTTCTGCTCTTCTATCAAATTTTTCACATTTTATGCATTCAGAGATGCTTTTCTGACCACCACTGTAGAAAGGTGTGGTAATCTGAGTATACTGTAACCTTTTTCTTAGCCTGAACGAGGCAGTTCCCTATGATCTCACTTTAACTCTAAGTCTTTTTCACCAACAAAAGTGCCACTAACTGAATGTATCTTGCACCATTTCATGTACGCTCTAGTAGGGCTGTCACAATTATTACATAATCATCTAATCACAGTTACAATTAAATGAAATTAAACCAATTATGTAAGACTTTATGTAAGTATTTTCCACAGTTGGTAGATTTCTGCAGAATATAAATTGGGTGTTCTGGCTTGAGGCAACTAAGTCTGAATAAAAGAAAGCACTAAATCCATTCATTGAGACTTAGTGAAATTAACTTCTAACTTGGTGAAATTAACTTCTAACTTGGTGCTGTAACATGTTTAGAGGGCAGCGCTGAGTGATGTTGGTGTATTTGTTAGCTGTGTAGTTAATTCTATATTTATGGAATGTTTGCTTGCAGAATGAGTTATTGCTGATTTTTCACTTTTGTCATCCTTTTGCATTTTTACTTCTGTATATTTGTAGGCATTTGTGTGAGTTTTTCATGCATGCAGTGCATCATTTTGATATTACTCATTATTAGTTGCTAATCAAACATGGCTAGTAAGCAGGATGGCTGTTCAGTCACTTTAGACTTGTATTTCACTAGAAGCGTTCAATGAACAGACAATTAAAACAGGGCAATTATTTATATGACAACTAATCCTTAGCTAAAGTTTCATGATTGTGACAGGCCTACTTGCAACTATTATCTTCAAGCTTATAGGCATACAATAACCTTTGCAAAATAACCTTTGCAAAAACTTAAGCAAATAACATTCATGTCACCGTAATAAATGTATATTTACTGGATATATGTCAACCAAATGGTAAACAAGTCAATTTAGTATTCCAAATTACAGCAACATACAATGAGGTAAAGTGTTAACAGTTTTCCCATTCTTGCTTTATATAGGATTTCACTTTCCACTGCACTACAGTCCATCTTAACTATTCTCATGCCCAGAGAAGGTGACAGCATTTCTGGATCCTGTTTATATGTGGTTCTTCTTTGTATGGTTTTAACTTGCATTTGCGCATGCACCAACAACTTGTGTTCACAGACAATGGTTTTCAGAAGTGTTCCTCAGCCCATATAGTGATTCCACTACAGAATTGTGTCTGCTTTTAATGTACTGTTACTCGAGGGCCCAAATATCACAGCCATCCATTGTTGGATTTAGGCTTTTCCCTTGCATACAGAGGTTTTTTCCAGAAATTCAGAAAGTCTTTGGAAAGTCTTACAGAAATCTCAGAGTTCTTTGCTATTTTTTGAGAGAAACATTATTCTCGAATTGTTGCACAATTTTCCCACACAGTCTTTCACAAAGATTTTTGCTTATGAAAGATTCAGTCTCTCTGGAATATTCACTTTATACAAAATCATGTTATTTACCTGTTGCCAATTAACCCTGTTAGTTGTGAGGTGTTACATTGGGTGTTGTTTTTAACATTACACAACTTTACCAGTCTTTTGTTACCCAACTTTACTGGCATCAATTTAAAATGGGCATATGTTTATAAAACAGTAGAATTTAGCACATTTATATTGTCTTATGTTGTACTATTTTCAATTACATATAGGATTTAAACCATTTGCACATAATTGCAGTGTGTTTTTATTTACATTTTGCACAACATCCCAAAATTTCTTGGAATTGGATTGTAAGAAAAATGACCTCAAGTCAGATTTATTTATATAGCACTTTTTACAATGGAGCTGTCACGGGGCGGCGAGGCATGAACAGAGGAGACGAGACGAGAGCTAGGTCGGTCCCTTGGGGGTCCCAGAAGCGAAGGTGATCATTCTCCCTCGGAGTTCTCAAAACGGTCTTAAGACTGGGTGGAGAGCGCTGGGCGATCTCGGCGCTGGAACAGGCAACCTTGGTGCTGGCATAGATGACCTCGTCGTCAGCACTGGGACAGCGGACCTCTGGGGGCCCCCAGTGGGGCTGGCGGCCTCCGGGGAAGTCCCTCTGGAGCTGGCAGCTTCCGGGGAAGGCCTCTTGGCTGGGAACTAAGTCAGGAAGTTCCCTATTCATCATTGGAGACGTACGAGGCCGGGTAGCACGATGGGTTCAGGTGCCGTAGCGGCAGGCTCTGTCTGGCGAGGCGAGGTCTGGCGGACGAGCGCGACGAGCCTCCAGATCTTGTCAGCAGGTTCCGACGCAGACCCGCAATTAGCACCTGGCTCAGGTGTGGGGCTAAAAGGCGCGGTGTGCTCGGGAACGAGGTTCGGCACGTCTTTGACGCTGTGGGACCTGGTGTGCAACACCCAATGTAAACATGCTCAAATCCGAGGCAAGTGCGCTCCGGAACAGGGTTAATAGACATTAGCGGCTCGGGGACAGCGCTACGGGGCGTTAATGGTCCATCAGCGAAGCAAACTAACGTGGCAGGCATCGATACAGGGCTAACAGATGCGAGACAAGGGCTAATGAGCTACGGTGCAGGGTTACCGAGCGGCAATACCTCATCAACGGGGCTGCACAGCATGGTAAGCTCAGCGAAGGGGCTAGCAGTCTCAAATACGGGGTCACGGACAGCTAGCGGCTCATCTACCGAGTTGGGCAACGCGACGTGCTCGGAGAGGGAGCTGGTGTGTGCGGAAACAGGGCTACACGGCGTGAGCAGCTCATCTACCGAACTAGGAGTGCTCAGGAGTGGGAGCCATAAATGAGGCTATTAGGCACCAGCGGCTCGTTTTTAGGGTTATATTGCACGGTGAGCTTGAAAAAGGGGCTAGCGGACTCTGACAGGGAATTGCGTGGTGCTAGCGGCTCTTTTTCGAGGCCGGGCGGAGTGGCATGCCTGGAACAGGGGCTAGTGGGGTCGTCCCAGGGCTGCACAGTGCTAGTGACTCATATATGGAGCTAATCGGCGCAACAAGCTCCGAGACGGGGCTAGCATGGCCAGATAACGAGTTATGTGGCACTAGCGGCTCATTAGCGGAACTCAGCGGCGCGGCAAGCTCAGAAAAGGGGCTAGCGTGTACAGATATCGTATTACGAGAAGCTAACGGCTCATTTTCGGAGCTAAGTGGCACGGCGAGCTCAGCAATGGGGCTAGCATGCTCAGTTTCAGAGCTAGCGTGCTCAAAAACAGGATTACAAGACTCTAGCGGCTCACGTGTAAGGTTAAGTGGTGCAGTAATCTCGGAAATGGGGCTAGCCTGCTCAGAAACGGGGTCACATGGAGCTAACGGCTCATCTTTGGGGCCACACGGGCGCAACTACCTTGGAAACGGGGCTATTGTATATGGACGCCGGGTTAAATGGCGTTAGAAGCTCATTTTGGAAGCTAGACGGCGCGACCACCTCGGAAACAGGGCTATGTAAGGCCGATAGCTCACTAACGGAGCCAGGAGGTTCGGCGAGCTCGAAAGCGGGGCTAGCGTCCCTGGATATGGGGTTACATGAAGCTAGCAGCTCATTTTTGAGACTCCCCTTGAAGGCCCGGATGAGCGAGGAACTTGGGGCGTTCCTGGCGAGGAGCGACGAGGCGAGCTGGACCAGCCTGACGAGCGAGACGGCACTCTGGGTGACCACGGCGGGCGATCTCATCAAGGAAGGCAGCGTTTTGGGTGACCTCCGTAAGCGAGGTGTAGGTCTCTACATCCATAGCAGGCGAGGCAGCGCACTCGATGGTCTTGGCGAGTAAAGCAGCGGTCCGGGCGATCTCAACAAGCGACGCGGTGATCTCGACAGAGGTCGTGCTTGTGACTGGCAAAGGCGTACTCTGGAAGGTCTCTGGAGGGAGCAAGGCGCTCTGGACGGTCTCCAGAGGGAGCACACGCCGGCCTGGCTTGTTTCTGATGCCAGCCCGAATCCCCCGACAACCCACCAGCTGGGGGTCGCAGAGGTGGCTGACCAGAAGAGGTCGGCGGAACTTGGAAAGTGGTGGTGGCTGAATTCGGCCTCAAGTGCCCCCAGGAATTGATCCACGGTCCCTTGCGCGAACTGCGGCCAGGGTCACGGCGCACAGCAGGTCCTCCTGTGGGCAAACAGATAACAAGGAAAGGAAAGGCCTGCACTGGTCCAAAAATAACTTGCACTGACTGGTGTCTCCATCGAAGAGATCCGGGTGGCGTGGCATGGGGCTTAAACCCGCTGTCTGCTGGCTTGGCGGGAGCATTCTGTCACGGGGGCGGCAAGGCATGAGCCGACCATTGCAGGGTGCCAGTTAGTACACAAAAGTTTATTAACAAAAGACACCACAAAACGAGAACTCGACCCCGTAAACAGCGGTATTATAATAACAAAGATAATAATGATACTAATGAGAATAATAATAATAATAATAATAACAAAAACAAAGATAACTGCACCAGCGGCGAGGGCAATACTCCCAGAACCAAGCAAAGACACCCAATCTAATGTGCACAATGATAACCGAGCGGAAACACCGCTAACAGAAAATAGTCGGGGTAAGGCTGATAAAGGATGACAATGACATGAACTAGGAAACACAAAGCTTGGACTAGGCCTGGCAAGGTGGGAAACAAACACATGAACATACAGAGTGCGGTTTGAGTGCGACTGGCCTCTTTGAAGGGATTACCAAGGTGTTGATGGTGTTGATGGTGCTCCTGACTTTCCACTTCTAATACAGGTAGGCGTTGCTTAACATCCATGACACATTTTGTGTGAATGCATGTTATCTGGAGATCGTCTGAACGCCATATTATATCATTACCATACACAGCAATGCTATATAGCAGTGGTTCTCAAAGTCGGTGGCACAGAGCTATTGCAGGGGGGTGCAGTGAATGCTGTCACACAGGAAAAAGTTAAGATACGTAATACATGTCACTTGTAATATTTCCACTGTAAAGTTGATCTTGTCACTTTATTATGTTTTGTTTAATAAGTTCCAGTTGTATATGAATTGCTTTTTAATTGTGTTTAAAATAATGCTCCAGTGGAGTTTGGAAGCAAAAGACATATACGTGTATGAGTAGGGGAGCTCAAAAATATTGTTAGTCACAAAAGAGGTGGGCACTGCAGAAAAAGTTTGGGAACAACTGCTCTATGGGATACAGTAGTGTACCAGTATTGATTAAGTAGCCAAGATACTGCAATCTTTGCCAGACATTGATTTATTTAATATCAACATTGACCAGCACATTCATTCATTCATTCACTTTCTTATCTGCTTAATCCTATTCAGGGTCGCAGGAAAGCTGGCGGCACAGGGTGCAAGGCATGAACAACCCCAGACAGGGTGCCAATCCATCGTAGCGCACACACAGTTGCCCATTGTTATTTTCTGGTTTTTAATATAAGATCAGTAATCGATCATATCACTAGCTGAATTGATTTGTTCAGCCCCTCCTTACCCAACTATCTCTCTCTCTCGCTCTTTCTTTCTCTTTCTCGTTGTCTCTCTTTCACAAACATATGTATGGATTGTGAAATTGTTTTTTTTTCACATTTTAGCACTTTTCACGCTGTAGTTCCTGTTGTGTTTATGACTCAAGCAGGTATTTCAGAAAAGAGCTAGGAACTGAGAAGAATGCAGGAACTGTGAAATATTTCTCACAAGGCTTTGAAAAACTAGTGCTTTTAACTTGGGTGGCTGTGTGGTAAAGATGCAGTTCTTTTTACTTTGCTTGTTTCTCTGGTGTGCTGTTTTCTTTTGACTCCATTTGTTTCTCCACACGCTCTGTGTCAGCTTTCCACCACAAATATAAAATAATTCTCAAATAGAAACTAATCCACAACTGTTTTGTGATCTACACACATTCTCTTGCTGTGGAGTACATATTCAACATATATAATTTACCTACCTGAGTGATAACACCTACTTGTGATGAATATAAGGAGCAGAATGCCAGCCAAACATTCATTCAGTCAGCTCATGCTGACTCCACATGAGTTTAATTAAACTTTTTGTTTAATAAAACTTTCTGCACCAGAGGCTACACTGGTACGTGTGTCAACTGCTATTTGTCAACAGCTAATGTATCTGGCTATTTAGCTTAATAGTAAGGACAATAACATTACTGAACCACAGAAGTTGTCTGAAAAGACGTTATGTGTCCCATAGCTGTAATGGTATGGGAGTTTAATTTCTATATACTTCTTTCCACAACTGTATACCAGAGCCATTTGTACAGTATCTTCTGAGCCATGGCGAAATCTTTGCATAAGGCTCCAAGTTCTCAGTTTGACTGATTGTCCGTGAGTTGTACAAAGTCCTTTGCTATGTTCTCATGCATGATTACCTTACGTTACTACAAGGAGATGAGCTCTTGGATGTCATACAGGGCTTTCAAAAGAGGCAGGAATTCCTGTAGTCACTACTGGAGCTGTTGATGTAAAAGTAACATGACATAAAAGTCTCTGTCTCTGTCTCTGTCTCTCTCTCTCTCTCACACACACACACACACACACACACACACACACACACACACTGGGTTGGACTGGGTTGGATTTGTCAGCTGCTCCACCACATGTCCTGTTCCACCACATCCAAAAGGTGATCTATTGGATTGAGATCTGGTGACTGTGGAAGCCATTTGAGTACAGTGAACTCGTTGTCATGTTCAAAAAACTAGTTTGACATTATCTGAGTTTTGTGACATGTCACATAGAAGATGGGTACACAGTGGTCAAAAAGGGATGGACGTGGTCAGCAATAATACTCAGGTAATTGCTGTGGAAATTAAATGATGCTTGGATGGTATTAAGAAGCCCAGAAAAAAAGTGTGCTAAGAAAATATCCTCCACACCATTATACCACCACCAACCTGAAATGTTCCATGATTTGATATTGTTTACCCCAAAGTCAGTCCCTACCAGCCGAATGTCACAGCAGCAATTGCGACTCATCAGACCAAGCAATGCTTTTCCAATCTTCTCTTGCCTAATGTTGGTGAGCCCGTGCAAATTGTAGCCTCAGTTGCCTGTTTAGAGCTGAGAGGAGTAGCATATGGTGTGGTATTCTGCTGCTATAGCCCTACTTCAAGGTTCATAGGTCAATTAAAACATCACCTACAACTTAACCTTAGTATTCTAACCTTAACCTGAGATCTATGGTCTTCACCGTAATATATATATATATATATATATATATATATATATATATATATATATATATATATATATATATATATATATATATATATATATATAGTATTAATAATCCACAATACACACACACACACACACACCAGATTTCACTTGTTATCAGGCTCTCTCTTGCTTGAACAGAGCCTCTAATGTAAACAGGGCTCAGAACCATCTGCTTAATGTCATTGTGACCAGTAGACACTACCTTATTTAACCACAGCCATATGCCCACACATACAGACACATACACACCATCAACTATGTTCCTTATGTATTATGTTTTATCAGCTATACTCAGAGCACTATAAAACACTGTAGTGCAAACCATGGGTCTTTCTCAGGCATTACATAAAATACAATCTTCTCTCCATGTTTCTGTATATAAAGGCAAGGCACAAAAGGTGACTATAATCTGTTAAAGAGCATTTATCACGTCTTTTTTTATTATTATTTTCATGTATATCTTGATGTATTTTTTTCATGGTTTATACAGACTTTTGATTGTACAGAATGTTGATTGACTTGGCTAATTAACTTTATCTAATAATGTACATTTGGTTTATTGTTTCGCAGTGCAGTTTTTTCAAGTACATGAATAGCTAAGTGATATTTGAGGTGTTACCATTTCGGTGGGGCCTCCTTTAGAGGTGCTAAGACAAATATTGGAAGGAGAGGTGTGAGATCGTGCATAAGGCAACACAATGTGTATTTTGGCCTTGTAATATCACAGTCTAGTGATGAAAAAATTGTCAAAATGAGTCTACTATACTCACACCTATGTTTTAACAACAAAATGGTTATTGAATATTGAATCAGTGAGTGAGTCCAGAATAGAGTTTTCAAGTATTCAGAAATTCAGACATGTCACGCAATAAATCCAGGCATTTATAAATCCAAACTTTTATGTTAAGCATACTACATGATTTTAATAATAAATAATCACTGTACCACTCACTTCAGAAAACTGCAAATCTGCAAGATTAAACAGTTCAAAGATAATTCAAAATCAAGAAGCAACAGTATCAGTACCCAGGAAAAATGTACTGTGAATTTTCATAGTAAAACTGTGAACTGCTTGACAGTTTTAATGTGAACTTTCACAGTTTGACTATGAAGTTCACAGTTCTACTATGCATTTTTGATGGTAATTTGGCCACTTCATGGTTCTACTGTGAAATTTCACAGTACATTTTTTCCTGGGTATTGTACAGTATTTTGCAAGGTGCATAATTCTCATATGTCATTGCATTTATACTGAAGTTCATATGGACTGGGCCACTACTGCTGGGGGAATGGTATGCTAGTAACAGTACAGTGTCACGTTAGTCATGTTCTTTTTGTCACTTTTTAAATGGTTCCTAATCACATACAATTACTTATTTGCAAATTAACATGGCAAGCTGTCAGTTACATGGGATGCATTTACTGTGTATCCTGCAATTTGCTTCCTTGTCATTTTTTTGCCTGTTCATCGCTGATTTCTGGGCTTAAGGGTTTCTGCCTAGCACTCTTTTGGCTGTTCATATTAGGTGTGTGCTATATTGGTGGGTATTAAGAGTTTGCCCCCTGCCTTTGCTGCTGGAACACAGTCTTTGTTCTTCTAAAAGGGTCTTCCTGTAGATTTTGGAACATGATTTTGATTTAAGGTCAACGTTATGCGCAAGCCAACCAAGTTATCAATCAAAGTTGGCAAACCAATTCTCTTTGGACTTTGTTTAAGGACAGCAGGGCAGAAAGTTTATGAACTGACTTATTTGAAGCAGAAACCTATAAATGTGTGTGTGACTGGATATTCATTACAGCTCTTTCTACTGCCACTGTTTGTCTTTGGAGAATCCAGAAACATATGCTTTATATTATGAATGTGTTATAAGTGAGTGTTGCTAAAGAAGCAGAGCTTCAGCAATATTTAGAACGGTGTCCACAAACTTTTGTCTACAGTATATAGTGTGTATATATTTGTATTTTATATATCATAATATACATATCGAGATAATTTTATATAAGAGAAAAGTACTTAGAATAAGATAAGTAACATGAGTAAAATAACATATGTAACATGAGTTTTAAGAAATTCACTTAGTGTATCTGCTTAATTTCAACACTGGAAAATCCAACCTTGAATTGAACTAAATTTAGTCTGAAAAAACTAGCTTCATATACTAAAGCAGGGATCTAGGAACCCCAAACGTCTCTGTCTTACTACTTGTCATAAGTAGTCGATAGAACTGAAATGATGAACATGTGGTCCAAAGGGAATACCGTATTTTACACTTAAAATCCTTTAATTTTCTCAAAAATCGACAGTGCGCCTTAAAATGCGGTGCGCCTAATGTATGAATTAATTCTGGTTGAGCCTTCTGATCTAGAACCGATTGTAGATGGTACACGACGCTCATAAATCTGTCAAAATGTTTTAGCACG